>JAJKFI010013021.1:0-36364 GCA_029204185.1 Lerista edwardsae
ACCAACCAACCAACCAACCAACCAACCAACCAACCAACCAACCAACCAACCAACCAACCAACTGTATTTCTATACTGTTTTTCAACACAAAGTCCACAAACCAGTTTACAGGCAATTAATAATACAGTTAAATGGCTGCCTGTCCCAAAAGGGCTCACAATCTAAAAATGCAACATCACCAGCAATAGCCTCTAAAAAAGGCACTGCATGTGCTCACTCATGCCCAGGCATTCTCCCACTTGACAGTCCAGAATAGGATTGGGCTGTATCTATTATCACAGTTCCCAGCAAAGAAGACCTAAACGCTATAGGTTTGTGAATAGGCTAAATCAGCAGTTCTCAAACCTTTCAGCACCGGGACACACTTTGTAGAATGACAAGCTGGCTGGGACCCACCAGAAGTGATGTCATGGCTGGAAGTGCCATCATGGTGACACCCAGAGCCTGCTGCTTTCCTGAGAATGCAGCAATTAGTTGGGTTATTTCTCAGCCGTTTTCCAATAGTGAAGTGAATCAGAAAGGAAAAAAAAGCCTATTTACAACTTTGACACAAGCAAAACGACCACACCCCTTTCCAGAATCCCATCTTTCCATATGGCTGCTCTAGGTGTTTTGCGACCCATCTGAAATTGACTTGCGACTCACTAGTGGGTCCTGACCCACAGTTTGGGAACCACTGGGCTAAATAGTAGCTCAAGCAAAGAAATTTTAATAGCTACAATTCCCAGTTTTGTTTTGTTTTTTAAGGGAAAGCCATGACAATTAGCCCATGTTAGTGCCCTGGTTTCCACACCAGGTTTCAACCGCAATTATTTTAGCTTCTGAAATAGGTTATATTTACTGGTATCAAGCTACCAGTTGAAGTGAATATAGGATTTCCCCCATTATAAACAGTGATCATGTCTAGGCTGTTGAAACAAGAATTATTTTTATGCTCTAAGGCCAATAAGAGCATTCTCATAAGGTCAAATCCACTGTAAATGGAAATCTTTATCCTGGAGCGCTGAGACAAGGTGTTTCATTTCTTTGTGTTTTCAACCACTTCTCATTTATTTTTCCCCACAGTCCTCTATGCTATTTATTGGAAGGCCTCACGCTGTTGGCATTATTATCCCAGCTGAAGACCACAGAGTCACTACAGGCTCCTCTTCTTCCCCTGCCCTGCTGAGAGCGGTTGTTTAGTTGTGAATGCACATTTACTCGTTGCCCTTTCTTTTTACCAGGCCGGTTTTGCGATGGGGATGAGCGTTCTGGTAAAAAACCTGAACCTTGTGTCCTTCAGAAGCATCACAGAGCACAAAGCTCTGTCGGGCCTTGGCCTTCAAGTACAATCCTTGCTCTGTTATCCTTGCTCTTTTGCTCTCTGGGCTGAGCCAGGATTCTCTGAAGCAGGTGGAATCACTGAATTCTAGAACTCACAAGATAAAGTTTTCAAAGGTGTACACCGGAAGGGTGCCAGCAAAGGAAAGTTGGGTGTTCCCATTTCCACAAACCCAGTAGCTTCTATTCAGGACAGAAAACTACAATGGGGCCTTTTTGTTTGCAAGTTTAGCACTAGAGGAAATGATGTCATTCAGGGGGAACGGACCAGAATGGACGTTCCGGATCCTAACGGGCTCCGTGGCTGCTTCCGGGTTTGTTTGTGTTTTTTTTTTTTTCAACATTTGAATTTGAACTCAAAAGTGAGTTCCTGTTCCTAAATCATTTGAATGACACCACTGACTAGAGGCCTCAACTGACCATCCGGAAGGGCCTCCCAGTCATGTTTGGGAGGCTTTCTGAGGCCGTGCATGGTCTCTCCGGACTTCAGAACACCTCTAGGAGCAATCAGAATGCTCTTCTTGTTGCATCTAGAGGTCCTGATGGCCCAGACATGCAGATTTCCTTATCCGTGGGTTTCTGTATCCGTGAGGGGTCCAGGAAGAAATCCCCTGTGGATAACGAGGATTGATCCATATTGCCAGCTCTGATGTTATCATAAGTATGGACAGTACCCATGTTTGGGGAGGAACCATGCTCATAGTTTAAGAATGGCGCCTTGTCCGGTGACCTTTTGGCAGGACCTCAAGATCTTTTCATTTAGTAAGGCTTTTACTTACTGTGGGCTGGTGTTTTTAATAAGATGTGTTTTAATAGTTGTGATCCTGGGAGTTTGTTCTGTTCTAATGTTGAAGTGTTTTTAAGCTTTATTTTTTTCATATTGTTTTAACTGATTTGCACCGGTTTTATGTTTCTTTTTAAACGTTAGCTGCCTTGAATCCCCTTCAGTGTGGGAGAAAACGGTTGTTCCTAGTGGTATTTCCTAGTTTCCTGTTGTTCCTAGAGAAAAGGGAGACAGGGCTATGGGGCATGTTAGTACCAGGAATATGGCTTGCCACCCCTTCAATCTCCCTTATAATGTTGGGCTGTCTTTGGTTTCTAGGGAAGCCCTAGGCTTTCTTGGGCCTCATAATGCCTTAAAAAGCATTTAAAACGTCACGGTCTTCACAGAAAACCGGAGGCAATGTTTCTCCGGCCGAAACAGCCATTTTGAAGCCCACAAGGCCACACGTGGGTGTGAGGGACCTTGGCAGGTCTTAGAAGAGCCGCTGGAGGTAGCCAGAGCACAGCTCCAGTCGCCTTCAGAGGCTTTGAGTTGAACCTAATCTGGCTCAACACGGGTCCAGGCAGAGCTGAATTAACCCATGACCAGGCCCCTAGGCTTTCAGGTATTTTGGGCCCCCTCCAAAACTCTTCAGGAAAGCAATACAATAAATCAGTGTTATTCAAACTGTGGGTCGGGACCCACTTGGTGGGTTGCAACCTGTTGTCAGGTAGGTCGCGGAAAGCTGGGAGCAGACATTTTGGAAACTGCAGAAGTGGCTCTTGTCATATTCCTTTTGTGAGTGTTAACAGTTTGAATTTTCAAGTGAGGGATTTTTAAAAATTTGATTTTTAGTTCACCGCTTTTACAGCATAGCTTGTCCTAATCTTTCTGTCAGGGATGTTTCATGCTTGTGCAATTGCTGCAGTCCAAAAATGCCAATCTGCATATCAGGACTGTCATTTTATTATGTCACAATGACAGCACTTTCTGTTTGATGATGTCACTTCCTGCCACAGCATCACTTCCGGTGGGTCCCAACAGGAACGCCATTCTAAAGAGTGGGTCCCGGTCTAAATAAGTTTGAGTATCACTGCAAAAAAATATCAGCTCCCCATCACCACTCATTCTCTTAAAACTACAGAAACACAGGCAGAAATCTGAGGGACAAAAAACAGAAAAGCCAGGCACTTCTAAGTTGTTCTCAAAAGCCGGGAACTCACAAATGGACACAGGCTCACAAGGAAGCTCCTCAGCGAGACAGCCTCCAAGTGCAGGCCAGCTGAATCCCTGGAGGCAGGTCTTGCCCCACATGGTTCTTTGAGAGCTCTTCAAGGCTCGTCTTTGCAAAGGCTTCCTGTAGTCTCTTGTCAGCTGGAGGTCTTGCGGGCCCAATGGGAAGTCCCAGGGGCCGGATCTGGAGACCCATGCATTAGGCTGATGCCCAGACATGCCGTCTTGATGGACCCTAGTGCCTGTGGGGGCCCTAGGCTTCAGCCTACTCAGTCTAATGGATAATACGGCCCTGAGTCCATGTTGAGCCAAAAGCGCAGATGTAAAATCCACGGATAATTAGGCTCAACCTGTATTCTATCTTTATGCCATTTGTAAAAATGCCCCAAGGATTTTTTTCCCCCACAACTGATGCCAAGGACATACTATTTGGGTTTAACCCTCCATTCTGCCCAGTGCCAGATCCTTGTGCAATGTGGGCATTTTATAACCAGCCCCATGTCTTTGGATGGTTAGGATTGCGCTCTAAGTCGCAAGAAGTTGTCGTTCCACTTTACTCCACATTGGTGAGAACTTATCTGGAGTACTGTCCAATTCTGGGCACGATATTTCAAAGAAGATGCAGCCAAACTAGAGCAGGTTCAAAGAAGAGCAACAAAAATGATCAGAGGGCTGGAAGTGTTATGAAGAAAGGTTGAGGGAACTTGGTATGTTTCATTTGAGAAGAGAAGGCTGAGAGGGGATATGATAGCACTCTTCAAACAGCACTCTTCAAGAGTATGATAGCACTCTTCTGAAGGGCTGTCATAAGGAGGAAGGGACAAATTTGTTCTCATCTGCCCTTGACAGTAGAATTAGGTCCAATGGGTACAAACTGCAAGAGAGGAGATTCCGGCTGGACATCAGGAAGAATTTCTTGATGATAGGGGAAGTTCAACAGTGGAACAGATTGCCGAGGGAAGTGGTGGATTCTCCCTCACTGGAGACCCTCAAGCAGAGGCTCGACAGGCACCTGTTGGAGATGTTCTAGGAGGATTTTCTGCTACAGGCAGGGGGTTGGACTAGATGACCTTGTAGGTCCCTTCCAACTCTATGATTCTATGTCCAACAGACAGTGTGAGTTACAAATATAAAGAAGAAAGAAACAGTCATTCTTATCTCCTTCCAGAGGTGGGACCAACTTTTGCAGTTAAAAGCATCCTATAGTACCTGAGAGACATTGGGCCCAGTCCTATCCATACCTACTCAAAAGTAAATCCCATTGTAGTCAATGGGGCTTACTCCCAGGTAACCGTGTATTGGATTGCAGTATGTTTACAACTCCAGGAAGTATTATCAATAAAGAGTCTGGAAGAGAGTGGCTTTTTGAAAACTCCCACCGATGCAGTGACACTGTCACTGTCGGCAACTGCTCGTCAGCAGAAACAGTTGTATTTATATTTACTCCTAGTCCTCCTTGATATGAACATGAATGAGGCTGTGGAGTCTTCTGCTGGCTCGAGGGAGGACAGTTTGACCAGTCTGGAGGCATTCCGGACTTCCACAATATCAGAAGGATGAACATAAATTGTTGCTTACCTATGCTTGCAATGTAGGCTGAAGGGTGGTCATCTCCCATGGACTTTCCCCCAGAAATAGCAACTAAGCAATCATATTGGAAAGACATCTTCACAATCTGTCTCCTTATTTGGATGGGTTCTGGTTTGGTTGTTAAAAAACATGGTGAGCATATTGTGTGAGCTGTTTCCTGATGCTGTCTCTGCATATAATGGTTTTGGAACCTTGATACTGGAGCCATGTCCCAGGTGATGCTGCCCATTGCCTTACTAATCACAGACAGCCGTGCATTGCTTCCATTGGACTCTTCTGCCTCTCTGGGGGAATAAATGGAGTTTTGCTCCATAAGGCATCTGTGTTGCACCATAATGCCTGAGAGCTGTTCTCAGATCTCCTATAAGCGGATAGATGATGGGGTAAGAGCCTTGACATCTTACTCAAACTCTGAAATTGAGGTGATTCATTTGTATTGCAGATGGTGACATCCAGATTCCATGCTGTGATGCACCCTTTTACTGAAAGAGTAGATTTTCCTTAGAAGTCCAGTTTTCTTTGATAGCATTACTGTTCTGTAAACCTTCTTTGATCTAATGGAATCCATAAGTACTTGTGTGCAATTTTTTTTCCTGTATGGCAATCATTTTTTTATCTTTCACAGAATCTCCAAAAACAGAAATTTACTATGGAATTCCTGAGAGGCTCCTAACTAGAGCATAGCAAACGGAGGCATAAGAATGTGTGTGTGTGTGTGTGTGTGTGTGTGTGTGTGTGTGTGTGTGTGTGTGTATCTGTGTGTGTTATAGTAGTGTTTGCTATTCCTTTGTTTTGTCTTTCACAAGTTTACATCCAGTCATAATCTCCAACAAATGGTGCTGGACGACCACATTATTAATTGTTTTGATACAGACAGCAATTAAATATAATTAGCTGCCTGATTATCATTTGCCAGTGGATTTTGCTAAGAATGCATATGCTCCTTTGGGGAGTTGCTTTCTATTTCCTGCACCACTGATCTGATGCTGTTTAGAGAGAGCTTTTTTCCCCCCTATTTACTGCTCCAGTGATCTGGGGCAGGAAGAAAGTCAGTGGATGAAAATATGCATGCACTAGCCTGTGAATAACTCTATCGCAGAGAGTGAAAGGCTGATGCTTCAAATTGACTTCGTTGCCAAGCAAAGATGCACAAACACCAAAGTGCTCATTAGGGGGTATATGAAAGAAAGGTCGTCGCAATGAAGTGTGCGGAAAAAAAAAGATGCAAACATTTTCGTCGTCTGAGCGATGACTGCAGAGATTGATCAGAGAGATGTGAGAAAACGCCTTCCTTTGTTCTTGACGAGTTTGGCCGTACAGCTTTGGACCAGTCAAAGTCCAAAGGCAATGGGTTGGAGTATATGCTGATGTTTCTTCCATGTCTTATCAGACTGACCTATCAGAGCTGTTTTGTTTTGCACTACCCAGTGGTTCTAGTCAGGGCCAGCCTTAAGCCAATGTGACCAATGTCACGCTTCAAGGGGCCCCGCACAGCAGGGTGAGCATATCGCCTTCTGCTGCAGCTGGGATCTCTGTGGGCCGTAGGTCAGTGGGGCAAGCAGAGAAGCTTTACCTTGGGCCCTCCCACCTGCCCCTGCCTCTGAACAGCCCAAAATTCGCCACCTGGAAGCAGTTGGCAGCGGCATTATCGTATCACCACCAACTATTTCCACATGCCATGCTTTGCACGTGGCACCAACAGTGCTCTTCATGGTGAGTGGGGAGGTGAAGCAGGAATGCCCCGCATTGGACCCCACCACTGTTAGAGCCGGACCTGGTTCCACTGATGAACAGGGTAAAACCATTGTCAGGCTGGACACCATCTTGCTAGGCCAGAAGCCATTTAGCCTGACCTGAGGAAGCTGTGCTGTTTGGGGATGGCATGATAAGGCCTTCTTGGTAGCGGCAAGTGAGAGTCAGGGTAATGTAAGCAGAGGCATATCTAGAGTGTGGCAGGTAGGGACTCATGCCCTGGGTACCACTGGAAGGGGGTGTTGTCTGGGCATGGACTTACTGGAGCAGGATGATGTACTGAAGCCAGGTCCATACCTAGGGGGAGGGCAGGATGGGCATTGCCCACCCTATCAGCAGTTGGCCCACCCTCGCATTTTTGAAAACCAGTATATACACCCAACATATTGCAGAATTGCCCACGCTGAAAAAAAATAGTTGCCCACCCACCTCAAGAAATCTGACTACAGGCCTGGTTGGAGCTGCTAGTATACCTTCTGGCACTGCTGCAAGAGCCAGGCTTGCCAGAAGAAGCAAGTGGGTTGCAGATTGCTACGGATCACCAGAGAGGCCTCAGAGGAGGGGGGAGGGAACAGCCAGGGTAGTCATGGGGGAGCACGCCCTGCAAACGAAAGGGATGGACCCTCCAGGAAGAAGGATTTTGATGGCACCCTGGGTGGGGGAAGAAGCTGGGGCACCATTGAACAGCAGCTTTCTGGCCAACTCTCAGCTTCCATGAGCTGAGCAAACCTCCCAGAACAAGCATGGGGCTCGTGGGGCTGCACTGGCTTGGCAGAAGCGAAAGGTCAGCTGGGAAGCTGTTGGAGAAGAAATGGGATGGTGGTAGTGGCAGCCAGGTTGGAAAACTGCCGACACTGCTCTCTTCCGAACCCAGAAGTGATGTCATGGCATCACATGATGTCAGAACACTGCATGATGCCACTGCCCCAGGCAGCTCTGTAAGTAAGTCTAGGAGCTTAGATTTATGGTTTAGGTGTGAAGATTTGAACTAGCCAAGTCCTACTTAAGTGAACCCTTGGGACTTGACACCCTAGGAACTGGGGATCTCAGAGTTTGCAAGAGCTGGCGAGCTAGCCTGTAAGTCTTCAGTTTAGCCTTGGCTGAAGGACTGGCTGTTAAAAGGGGTGGTGGCACCTACTTGTTAGGCGAGTTGCCTAACTGCACACCCACTTCATGAGTCTGGAGTTGGGCACATGGGTGGGGTGTGTGTGACAGTCCCACCTCTAGATTTTGAAGACCGCTTGTTCTTGTTAGTTTTGCAAAGGCGTAGAAGGGCAGGCAGACCTGGTCATCCGAGACATGGGGATGGTCAAAGCTGATGCCTCAAGCAGCAGGCTGTGGAAGAGCTGGTGAGGTGCATACTGGGAGGGTGCCCATTCAATTGTGTGTGCACGCTGGTAGTACCGAGGCAGAAGTTGAGGCTAGCGTATGCAAACATACTTGTTACTGTGAACGCAGCCACTGACTCCAAGGCCAAGTCAGAGAGCCCTTTCAGCCATGTGACCAGCCAGTGAACCCACCAAGGAAATGAGGCACATCCAAGCTTTTACTTGTTTTACTTCTTCAGAGATATATTTTAGTTGCAAGGGAACGCCAATTAGAGCAGTCCAGATTACAGTCCGAGGTCAGAAATACAGCCAGTCAGGATACGTATAGCGACAAAGATGGCGAATCAGTCCGGCAGCGCTTCACCCTTCCTCTCACAACCCACATAGAAGGCTTCTGCTCACTGCCTTATATCCTACCTTCCAGCCAATCAGCACAGTGCTGAGTCACGGCTAGGTCTTCGTGCCTAATTGCACGTATACCACTGAGACACAGGTGCATTCAATCACCTTCTTCAGGCCCTCTTGAGCAAAAGACACACCAGAGCTGATTGCCAGAATCAACCCCAAAACTTAACAGTTACCTCTCCTCCTATGAGTGTGCACATGCACACACCTCTACTGATGGGGGTGGCAGCAATGCTTGGGAGGAGAATCAGGGCGCAATCCTACCTTGCTCTGGCACAGGCAGGCCCTTGCACACGGGAAGGCTCCAGCATCCCCTATGGGCTCCTTGGATCTGCTAATTCCAAGGCCAATTCCAAGACCCACCTCCCCCCCCCCAGGCCGGCATGCCTGCTGGCCTGCCCACATCCTGCCCATGCCCCTCCCATGTTCCACCCATGTCCCTCCCAGAACCGGCCTCCCCCTGCCCACTCCCTCCCTCATCCAAACATGGCGCCTCTCTTGCGCCAGCCGGCTTTGGCCAATGGGAGGGAGGCGCAGCCTGGGCGCAATGGGACCTGCAGCACCAGTCCCATTGCTATAGGACCAACGCAGGATGCAACGCTGTTGCATTGATGCTGCGCACCTTTTAGGATTGCGCTGCTAAAGAGTTACTTCAGGTATGACTTCCCCTACTGCCATGCCTATCTCCATTGCTTCTCAATCCCCAGGCAACTGGCAGTTGGAGCAGAGTCGTTTTCCAACTGGCTGATAGCCCAGATGATCTCTACTCGCTTCTCTCACCTCTGGGCATGTTCACATGCTCCCTCATTCCCATTTTTTTTTTAAAAAAAGCCAAGGTTGCCTTTCTGGGAAAAGCACTCTGCATGTGAGTAAAGCACAGAATGTTAAATCAGAAGCACCTTCTCAGGGCAGAAGGGGTAGCTGCTTCTAGCCACACTTCAGATTGCATTGTGCTAATTCAGGAGCACCTAGATCTCCATGGTCTTGCATGCTGCACTGTCTTTAAATGGGCCTACTAAATCTGCTAAATGCAATAGCACAAGTCCCTTTACCTCAACAAACACAGGGGTCTATTTGATTTATGTCCATAACTGTGCCTTCAATAATCTGAGTATCTTTCCTATCAAACTGGAGGCAGATCTTGTGTGGGGCAACACATGGCATTTGCCTGGGGTGCTGTGTGTAGATGGGCGCTGAAGCTGGCACCTGCAGCTCGTATTTGCCAGCCCGCCCTCCTTCCCCTGCATCTGTTCTGCTCAGAAATAGAGCATTCATGGAAGCTGGGGGTGTGGCGGGCTGTGCAAGGGGTGGGGCAGTGGTGCAGGGGCAGGACTGGCCCTAGGAACGGAGGGGCCCATTGTGAGGCATTCCTGTGAGGGTCCCCCACCCTCCCTGCAGCACCCCTAGTGACCAAGAAAAGCATTAGTGGTGCAGCAGTGGCACCTGGAAATAGTTGGTGATGACATGATGACGTCACCACCAACTTCTTCCAGGAGGTCAATTTTGGGCCGTTTATAGGCAGGGGCAGGTGGGAGGGCCCAAAGTCAAGCTGCTCTGCTCACCCCACTGACAATAACCCATCGAGATCCTGGCTGCTGCAGTAGGTAATAGGCTCGCTGCGCTGGTGCAAGACCCCCAAAGTGTGGTGCCCGTTGGTTTAAGGCCAGCCCTGGCTAGGGGCATGATGATGCAGGAGGCGATGTCATTACATTGCCTCACCCCAGATGCTACTGCATCAAACTGGTGGGCAGCGCAGTCCTATAGACCGTGCAGCATCGGTGCCAATACTGTGTGCTTAGCGCTGACACGGGGGCACTGATCTGCACTCCCGCATCAGTACTCGAGCAACAGGACTGGTGCTGCAGGCAGCGCCGGCCGTGCTGCGCCCACACTGAGCCTCTTGCGTGCTGAACAAAGCCAGTCGGCACAAGGGATGCTCCATGCTGAGCCGGCACAGGGATTGGAGGAAGGGAGGGAGGGAGGCGGGGGTGGGACTTGGGCGGGACATGGGTGGGCTTGGGAGGTGGCCATCCGGCCATATCCTAAGCCTGTCCATGAGGCCGCGTGGCCCCGATTTGGGTCGTGTGGCCTCCTCAGATCTGCACCCACTATTTAGCGGGTGCAGATCCGAGGAGCACATAGGGGAGGCTAAAGCCTCCCCTACGGTAAGGGAGCATGCACTCCCTTGCCATGGGGAGGCTCCAGCCTCACCTATACTACACTAGGATATGGCATTAGCCGGCCGGCCTCCCCATTCCAGCACAGTATAGGATTGTGCCCTAAATGTGCTGGACAGCTACCTTGAGAAGTGAGTGTGGAATTGTGGACCCCTGAAGTGATTTGCTAGAAAGTTCTGCCTCTACTAGCTCTGCTTTCTCTCTGCTTCTTTTCCCCCCCCCCTAGGTTGCAACTTGGAAGACAGCTGAGATCCCTCAGGAAGTTAAATTGGGCTCAGGGGCTTCTAGTTGCTGACCTCTTTGCTTTTGGTTTGTTTGCAGTCAACTCCGGAATGCACACAGATACAGGCCTTTGAACTTGGCTGAGAAACTTGCCCTTCTGTGCTGAGATCTAAAATAGTGCCCCTGTGAACTCACCTACTGACTCCCCCTGCAAAATCAAGAGACGTAATTAAGATGCTGCACATAAACTTATGGATTTGGTACCTGTCTCAGTGCAGAGATTTTGAATGGCCCACTTGGGGATGGAGGAGAGAGGGAGAGAGAGAGAGCACTAAAAGATATTGCATGCAGTTTCTTTTCTATGTTGTAGCAAAGAGGAGTGAGTTCTCTGTAGGGGTTACACTGAGAGGGTGAGAAAGAGGTCTGCTGGCATGTGATAGCAGCTTCCCAAAGGAACTGAGGACTTAGATAGGAGCAGCCAGAATAAATAAATCTGAGATGTGAGAGTCTGTGAAAGCAATCTTTGTGTTAAGTTGCTCTACAGCTCTTTAAACATGTATATCAATTGATTAAAACAATACAGCGGTGTAAGAGTTCCTGGTCCATAGATTTCAGCATTTTGAACTCAGACAATATTACAGATACCTAACATATTGTAAGAGAACCACACACCATTAGACCTGAAAGATTCAAAATGCATTTTTTTTTCTATTTGTGTGTACTTTTTATGGACACATTTGGTATCTGTGACCATGCTCCCAGTTTGACTTTAGTGTGGCCTTTCAAGAAATCTGATATCAGGTTTCTTCTTAGTATAATACAGCTATACCTGCACACAATGGTTGCAGAATATGTTTATTGCATCTTCTGCCTTCTGTCTTTTCAATACATTAGTGCATTGGAAATATGTTGTGATTCTGGTTCTTTGAGATTTAGGGTGCAATCTTAACCTGAGGTTAGGCTGGCATAATTAGGCCAGCAAAGTTTGGCTGGCACAAGGGACACCATTAAGTATGTTTGGACCACTCTCTGAGTCAGGGGGGATGGTGCATGTCTGTGTGCTGGCCTCTCTGATTCCAAGAGCAGTCCAAACATACTTTATGGTGTGCCAGCCAAAACTTTTGTGGCCTAACTATGCCAGCCTAACTCCTGGAGTTAGGCCAGCACAGTTAGGCCAGCAAAATTTGGCCAGCATAAGGGACACCGTAAATTATGTTTGGACCACTCTTGGAGTCAGAGAGGTCAGCACACAGATGTGCACTATCCTCCCTGAGTCTGAAAGTGGTCCAAATGCAGAGTGGTCCAGCACACAGATGTGCGCCATCCTCCCTGACTCTGAGAATATTCCAAATGCGCTTTATGGTTGCCCTTGTACCAACCAAACTTTGCTGGCCTAACTGTGCCAGCCTAACTCCTGGTTAGGATTGTGCCCTAAATCTGTCCTCCTTCTTTCCTTCTGTATATGCTATACAGAAGCAAAATATAGAATTGCATCTAGCATTTAAGAATTAGTTTGTTTTGAAAGCCCAGTTTATGTAAACAATAAAATGAAAGCTTAAGGCTGGCCCAAGGGTTTGTTGATTATCATTTTTTGGCAACCCAATGTGTTTTCAGAAACATGCCTTTTTCGGGCCTGTCTGTTGTCCTGCTGGGCAGCTGATTTAGCTTCATTTTTTTTTCCACTGAGGTTTCTTCACAACATGATCCTGTTCACAACATGATCTTCACACACCATCAGGATCCTTTTACGAACAGGACAACAGCACAATGTCTAATTGCCAATCAGTTTTGACATTGTAACACTGTCACAGATAGCCAGCAAAGTCATTCCATAGTATGACAACCTGTCCCATATCACATTGTGCTCTCTCCAGATAGACAGAGAACAAGAGAAGGTCATCTGGGAGGAGAAGGAAGGGGTATTCAACAAGTTTTAGCAACAAACACCTCATAACTAACAGCTCAATACTAACTATGGTCCAATCCAGTGATGTCATCTGGTAATGAAGAACGGGAACTCTGGGTGTGATTGGCAGCCCGTCTGTTCCGTTCCGCGGCTGCCCTGGCCTCGGGGGGGCTGCCCTCGGTTGGCGTGCCCCACCGCTGCTCGCCCAGGCACCCAGTGCCTCCCCACCCATCCCCCCCGGCGAGCAGGCACCCCACTGAGGCCAGGGCAGCAGCGGAACGGAATGGACAGGCAGCCAATCCTGCGTAAGTCCCGCCCAGTGTTCCGGTTCTTCATTACCAGATGACATCACTGGTCCAATCCCAAGAGGCCCAATGTCGGTGGTAAGCCTACCTCAGGTGCTGGTGTCACCAAAGTACCATAAGTCACTGGCGATAAGGGTTTACTGCCGGCGCTAGCCCAGTGCCAGGCCCCAGCACCTGGAGGACCTGATGGGGAACTGGGAGCTGGTTAGCAACATCGCAGCCTGTGGGGAGTTCTTTTGGGGCAGGCGGGGAGGGTGTGGGGAGAGCATAACTGGGTGGGGGAGGGGAAGAGCAAGGGTGGGACTGATGCTGGCCTCCACTGCCAGATCCTACCCTCCATGTCGGGCTACGCAGCCTGACACGGAGGCCCTCAAGTCAGTGCCAGAAAAATAGCCAACTCAGACTTGAGGTGGCCCTTTGGCTGTCCAGCACCATTACCTGAAGGCAGGGGAAAAACACCCCCTTTCCCTGAGGTGCTTCCTATGGCTGCCACAGTGCCCATAGGATGACGGGGTAGCTGTTTTGCTACTGCTGCACCTATGGGGACCAGGCACTTTAGGATTGGGCTGTAGGATTTTGCTGTTCTTTAAATGTCGTAAATGTCCATACAGTGGGCATTTTAGCTGCACCATCACAAACAGCAGTGGTGACAGAGGCCTGCCTGCTGCAGCTGGCTACCTCTAGCAGCAAAAGTTCAGTGGGTTTTCTGTCCTTACTATTGCTAAGGGACTTAGGGCACAATCCTCACCTGGAGTTAGGCCGGCACAGTTAGGCCAGAGAAGTTTGGCTGGCACAAGGGCCACCATAAAGCGCATTTGGACCCCTCTCGGAATCAGGGAGGATGGCGCACTCTGTGTGCCAATCTCTCTGACTCCGAGAGGGTCCAAACATACTTTACGGTGTCTCTTGTGCCAGACAAATTTTGTTGGCCTAACTGTGCCAGCCTTACTTCAGGTTAGGATTGCGCCCTTATATTCAAAATTTGAAAAGACAAGTGTCTACCCACTATTTCTCAATGGATGGAGGACCTTCTAAATATATATATATATATTATTTGAATAGCTAGCATATAGAAGTCAAATTTCATATGGACAAATCTTTGGATATTTGGAAGCCCTTTTTAGATATTTATATATAGACCGTAATTAGTGTTCTTTATACGGCTCTCTGCATAGGAAGTATATTTATACTGACCATATTCTTCTTTGTTGTTGTTTTTTCCTTTTCCTTTATAGTTTTTTTTTTAAATTAAATTTAATATTGTGCTTCATGATGTCATTATTGTGTTATGGTATTCACTAATAAAGGAAAACAACAACAACAACAACAACAACAACAACAACAACCTTCCAGCAGCAAAAGTGAGCTGGTAGGGGATGCAGAGGACTGATTATGGTAGTCATGCAACAGATCAAAAGGACCAGGAAAAATGCATGGTCAATCTTTACAAATGAGCGTCAAAAACATAGACGTTTTGATGTAATATTGAGCAGCTCCATAGACGTGGGAAATGATCGCATCGAAATCCCACTTGAAAGAGAATTGGAGAAAACAGCCAAGAAATGAACGTGGGCGAATTTCTATTTCCCAGCAAGATTTCGAAGCTCCATTTATGTACAGCACATAGTTCATCCCTCTTCCTTTTACAGGATGTTTTTGTCCACATAGATAGCTCCCAAAGAGCTTGTGTTGTGTTTCGATACACCTGAAACGCACTTGAGTTAAAGAGAATGTTTTAATCAGATGCATAAACTCTTAGATGTTTTCTTGCTGAAGGGTTATCAAATAATTCCTAGGAATCACAGCAAAAAGAGCATGACCTTTCCCAGCTGTTCCGACGCTGAATGCCATATCAGTCATTTGAAAGTTTCTCCTGGTACTGGTATCTTTCTGTCTGTATTAGCCTTGGGACATATGTTCATACCTTGTAATTCAGAAAGCCCTTTCAATCTTGGGATATGAGAGGGCCAGCGAGCTCTTAGGACGCCAGGGAATTAATTAAACGAGAAATCTGCCATCAGAGTGGACCACATTTTGGAAGACATAGACGTAAGATTAACCTGGCTGAATACCTGCAGGCTTTTTTCACACTGCAAATGAGGTTTCTTTCTTTTTAAAAAAAAATTGGGTTGCTTACATAAGCTGCAATGCCCCCCAAGGTGTTTACACATGAACAGCGGATGAACCGCGTGTTAAGGTTTTACAAGGTTTATTAATTACTGCACAACATTTTTATAGAATCATAGAATGTTAGAGTCGGAAAGGACCTTGGAAGATCACCTTCTCCACCCCCTGCTGAATGCAGGCACTGATAGCTGGCTATTCAGCTCCTGCTTGAAAACCTCCATTAAGGAGAGCCCAACTCTGCTTAAGGCAGACATTTTCATAGTGGACTTATGACACGCGTGTCAAGGGTGACATGCCATGATGTTTTGGCTGCCACCCCAGCATTCACCAACACCCAACACCAACTGAGGATTTGTAATGATTTGATTTTTTGTAATGATTTGTAATGATTTTAAAATGCTTTGATTTTTTTTTAAATATAATGAATAGCCCCACACATGATTGGACTGTAATTTTTTTTTTAAATGAATGAATATGGAAATAATTGTTTCTCTTTTGTTGGAGGTGGGGAGTGACATGCCAATAGAGTCAAGTTAGGCATTTTTGATATGGCAAACCCCAAAAGTTCACCATTGCTGTCATAGTAGATGGGGTTTTTTTAGTTCAGAACCTTCTTTGCGAGTGGGGACACGAGCGGCGAGTGCTGTCCTGCGACGAAGTGCCTCGTCCGAGACCAAGTGCCAGGTAACAAGCGAGTTACGCATCTGTGCGAGGAGGGGGATCCTTGGAAAAATAAGGTAAGTGTTCTCACCTGTAAAACTACTCTAAGTTTAGGTTTAAGGCTGAGTTCAGTTTAAGGAAAGGGTTAAATTTAAGTCTGTGTAAAATTCAGCTTAAAGGAGCTGATTCTGTAGAGAATTACAGCTACTCTAAGTAAGACCAGAGTCTACTTGTGAGTAAGAACCCAAATTAAACATAGGGAAGGGTAGAAACTGAAACTGAGTAGAAACTGAATCTGAAGAGTAGAAACTGAAATAAGACAGAGGCGAAATCTCAACCTCACAGTCTCAGCACAGGAAAGGTAGCAGTCTTAGTGTTTGGAACACTTTGGTGTTTATCTTAGTGTTTAAACTAAACTAAGCTAAATTAAACCACTTAACTAATTTTAAACTACTTACACTAAATTAAACTAAAGTTTTAGTGTTTTAAACTATTTGGGGTCTAAAATACAGTGTGCCACAAAGCTCAGGCATATACTAAGACATATAGTAATACTAAGTAGGGTGGGAACCAAGCTAGCCAGGGAGTGACCCTTTCAGAGGGAAATTGAGCTACCTTAGGAGGGCAATTGTGTTATCTGGTTGCCTAGACAGCAATCACCCTCTATTGTCCAGGTGAGGCTAGCCGCTTTTCAGGCAGGCAGAGGAGGAGGGGCTTCTAGCAAAGGAAGGAAGGCAGGCAGAACTTCCTGTATATAGGTGCCAGGTAACAAGCGAGTTACGCATCTGTGCGAGTTAAGCAGCAGGGCGAGGAAGCCAGGGCCCCAGACTCTGCCCTCTCTCTGAGAAGCAGGGCAGCTCATCCCTAAATAAACACAGAGATGGAGCCAGGTAGCCAGCAGTTGGGCGGGGGCTATCCAGTGTTTTGCACAGAGTGCCACATGTATGACTATATGCCTCTGGGGCATAAGTCCTGGGTGTGTCCTCAGTGCAAGGAGCTCCAGGCATTCAGGGAATGCATCTGCTCCCTAGAGGCCTTGGTTGCGGACCTGGAGAAGCAGAGGCAGGCAGTGAGGGTCCATGGTGAGACATCTGGGGACTTGCAGGATTCGTCCCACCCTCAGAAGGGCAGCTCCTCAGCTGCTGGGGAAAGGAGTCTCAGGGCTGGAGGACATCAGCTTGGAACAGAGGAAATCAATCCCCCAGTGGGGGCCCCTTCTTCTAGTGACGAGCCCGCATCCAGTCGCACTAAGGATGCTCCTCGGCGGGAGGGGGGTTGCGGTCTCCTTGTTGTGGGCGATTCCATAGTTAGGAATATAGAGAGGGGGGTCTGCGATGGATGTGTGGACTGCACAGTGACTTGCCTGCCTGGTGCGAAGGTTGCGGACATCACATCTCGTCTAGATAGGCTGGTTAGGAGTGCTGGGGAGGAGGTAGCGGTCGTGGTGCATGTTGGCACCAACGATGTGGGGAAATGTAGCCGGGAGGTCCTGGAAGCCAAATTTAGGTTGCTAGGCAGGACGCTGAAGGCCAGGACCCCCAAGGTAGCGTTCTCAGAAGTGCTACCCGTTCCATGTGCAGGGCCAGCTAGGCAGGCGGAGCTCAGGGGTCTCAATGCGTGGATGAGACGGTGGTGTCGGGACGAAGGGTTTAGATTTGTTAGGAACTGGGGGACATTCTGGAACAAGCCAGGCCTGTACAAGAGGGACGGGCTTCACTTGAACCAAAATGGAACCAGGCTGCTGGCGCTTAATATTAAAAAGGTGGCAGAGCAGCTTTTAAACTGATCCCTGGGGGAAAGCCGACAGGAGCCGAGTGGCATCCGGTTCGGAACTCCTCATCCCTACGGGAAGAGGAGGGTGGAGGAGTACCAAAGAGTAATGGAGGAGTAAGAAATAGAACTTCTAAGCTGAGTGTAAGTGACAGTTTGTCCGGTAAAAAGAGAGGAGGGGGAAAAGGATCAAAAAACAGTCCCTCTTTAGAGAACCCCGTATATAGGTGTTATTATGCGAATGCCCGAAGTCTCCGAGCAAAGATGGGGGAACTGGAATGTTTGGTGGCTAGGGAAAACATTGATATAGTAGGCATAACGGAAACCTGGTGGAGTGCACAGAACCAGTGGGATACTGCCATCCCAGGCTATAAACTCTATAGGAGGGACAGGGAAGGGCGTGTTGGCGGAGGGGTGGCCATCTATATCAAAGAAGGGACTGAATCTAGCAGAGTAGAAACTGAAGGTGGGCCAGACTCCACCATGGAGTCACTGTGGGTTAAACTGCCGGGCCGTAAGAGCAATGTAATAGTGGGGGTGTGCTATCGTCCTCCCAATCAAAAACTTGAAGGTGACCTTGAAATGAGGAAACAAATCAGGGCAGTGACCAAGAGAGGCAGGATTGTAATCATGGGGGACTTCAATTATCCTCATATTGACTGGGTCAACTGCTGCTCTGGTCAAGAAAGAGAGACCAGATTCCTTGACTTGCTGAATGACTGTGCCTTAGAGCAGCTAGTCATGGAGCCGACCAGAGGACAGGCGACTCTGGATTTAATATTGTGTGGTACTCGGGACCTAGTTAGGGATGTAAGTGTTACTGAGCCATTGGGGAACAGTGACCATGCTGCAATTGGTTTTGCCATGCATGTCCAGGATAGAGTGCAGAGCAAATCTGACACAAGAACCCTTGACTTTCGAAGGGCAGATTTCCCTCAGATGAGGAGACTAGTTAGACAGAAATTGAAAGGGAAGGTAAAAAGAGTCCAATCCCTCCAGGCTGCATGGAGGCTGTTTAAAAAAACTGTAGTAGAGGCCCAGCGGAAGTGTATACCGCAAAGAAAGAAGGGTTCGACAAGGTCCAGGAGGGTGCCTGCATGGCTGACAAACAAAGTTAGAGAAGTTGTAAAGAGCAAAGAAGCTTCCTTCCGTAAATGGAAGTCTTGCCCCAGTGAGGAGAATAAAAAAGAACATAAACTCTGGCAAAAGACAAGTAAGAAGGTGATACGGGAGGCCAAGAAAGCGTTTGAGGAACGCATGGCTAGCAACATAAAAGGGAATAATAAAAGCTTCTTCAAATATGTTAGAAGCAGGAAACCTGCCAGAGAGGCGGTTGGCCCGCTGGATGGTGAGGGAGGGAAAGAGGAGATAAAAGGGGACTTGGAGATTGCAGAGAAATTGAATGAATTCTTTGCATCTGTCTTCACAGCAGAAGAACTTGGGCAGATACCACAGCCCGAACAGCCCTTCCTAATGAAGGAATTAAATCAGATACTGGTTAATAAAGAAGATGTTTTAGATCAAATTGATAAACTACATTTAAATAAGTCACCAGGCCCAGATGGTATACACCCAAGAGTAAATAAGGAACTAAAGAATGAAGTTGCTGACCTCTTAACTAGAGTATGCAACTTGTCCCTTCAAACGGCCACGGTGCCAGAGGATTGGAGGATAGCCAATGTCACGCCAATCTTTAAAAAAGGGAGAAGGGGGGACCCTGGAAACTACAGGCCGGTCAGCCTAACGTCTGTTCCGGGTAAGATGGTGGAAAGCCTCATCAAAGATAAAATCCTAAAACACGTAGAGGAACAAGTACTGCTAAAGGAAAGTCAGCATGGCTTCTGTAAGGGTAGGTCTTGGCTCACAAACCTTTTGAAATTCTTTGAAAAGGTCAACAGGCACGTGGATGTGGGTGAACCTGTGGATATCATATACCTAGATTTTCAGAAGGCATGTGACAAGGTCCCCCACCAAAGACTGCTGAAGAAACTTCACAGTCAGGGAATAAGAGGGCAGGTCCTCTTATGGATCCAGAATTGGTTGAGGGCCAGGAAACAGAGAGTGGGGGTCAATGGGCAATTTTCACAATGGAGAGAGGTGAAAAGTGGAGTGCCCCAGGGATCTGTCTTGGGGCCCGTGCTTTTCAACTTATTCATAAATGACCTGGAGACAGGGATAAGCAGCGAGGTGGCTAAGTTTGCAGATGACACAAAACTTTTCCGGGTGGTAAAAACCAGAAAGGATTGTGAAGAGCTCCAGAATGATCTCTCCAAGTTGGAGGAATGGGCAGCCAAATGGCAGATGCGTTTCAACGTAGACAAATGTAAAGTGATGCACGTTGGGGCAAAAAACCAAAACTTTACCTATAGGCTAATGGGTTCTGAGCTGTCTGTGACAGCTCAGGAGAGAGATCTTGGGGTGCTGGTGGACAATTCAATGAAGGTATCGACCCAGTGTGCAGCAGCAATTAAGAAGGCCAATTCCATGCTTGGGGTCATTAAAAAAGGGGTTGAGAATAAAACAGCCAATATTATCATGCCATTGTACAAATCGATGGTAAGGCCACACCTAGAATATTGTGTCCAGTTCTGGTCGCCGCATCTTAAAAAGGACATAGTGGAGTTGGAAAAGGTGCAGAAGAGAGCGACAAAAATGATTACGGGGCTGGGGCACCTCCCTTATGAAGAAAGACTGCAGCGTTTGGGGCTCTTCAGTCTAGAAAAAAGGCGCTTGAGGGGGGACATGATTGAGACATACAAAATTATGCATGGAAGGGATAGAGTCGATAGAGGGGTGTTCTTTTCCCTCTCTCAAAACACGAGAACCAGGGGGCATCCGCTAAAACTGAGGGTTGGGAGAGTTAAAACAGATAAAAGGAAGTACTTTTTTACCCAGCGGGTAGTTAATCTGTGGAACTCTTTGCCACAGGAGGTGGTGATGGCATCTGGTCTTGATGCCTTCAAGAGGGGATTGGACAGATTTCTGGAGGAAAGGTCCATCGTGGGCTATAGGCAATGATGGATTGTGCAACCTCCTTACAAAGGTGGTGGGCTACTGGTACCGGGTGCAAGGGAGTGGCAACAGGATGCAAGCATCTTGTAGTCTCATGCCTTCCTGGGGCACCTGGTGGGCCGCTGTGAGATACAGGAAGCTGGACTAGATGGGCCTTTGGCCTGATCCAGCAGGGCTCTTCTTATGTTCTTATGTTCTTTTGTTCCTCATGTTTAGCCTAAACCTACTTGCCTTGTTTTTGGCCTTAAATTCTAGTCCTGCCTGTGGAGCCACATAGAGTAAGTCCTCCCCTTCTTCTGTGTAATAGCCTTCCATTACTTTTGTATTGGCTGTCATATCTTCCTTTAAGGCCCAATCCTGTTTGATTTTCCAGTGCCGATGCAACCACAATACAGGCCTGAAATAAGGGAACAAATATCCCTGCCCCCAAATCAAAATGATGCCACAATTTGATGGAAGAGGTTTGCCACTGCCCACCACAACCAATGGGTTTGCCAGAAGGCAGAGCCCAATGGGAAGACTTGCCACATGGAAGGAGAGTTGGGATAGATAAAAGGAAAGACTTTTTACCCAGCAGGTAATTAATCTTTGGAACTCCTTGCCACAGGAGGTGGTGATGGCATCTGGCCTAGATGCCTCTAAAAGGGGATTGGACAGATTTTTGGAGGAAAAGTCCATCGCAGGCTACAGGCAATGATGGTTAGTGCAACCTCCTTATTTTAGGGGTAGGCTACCTCAGAGTGCTGGATGCAGGGGAGTGGCAACGAGATGCACATATCTAGTTGTCTTGTGTATTCCCTGAAGCATCTGGTAGGCTGCTGCAAGATGCAGGAAGCTGGACTATATGGGCCTTTGGGCTCATCGAGTGGGGCTCTTCTTATGTTATTCTTATTCCTACTTTATAGATGGAGATTCTTACAAATGCAGAATTCTCAGAAATGATGCTAATATGAGCAGTAGGATACCAAAGATATTTAATGAGTGGGAATCTGAACACCACTAGTATGTGGTGCCCCCTCCATTCAAACCCCTCCTAAAAAAAACACCTTTCAGGGATTGCACTGGGAGAAGGCACACTTACTGAGGAGCGTACAGCCTAGTGGCTAGCACACACAGAGACCCCCTCCTGCTCTGCTTTTCCTTTTTTACAGGGCCAACAGCTGAATGGGGAAAGAAGCTGTTCTAGCCACTGCCACTATCCCAGACTAAATAGACCAGACCCGGAAAAGGGCATCAGGGAACCCCCTACCCTAGATCCCAAGATCCTTGGCAATTGAGATGGTGCCGTTGCAGTGTTCTTTGTGCTAAGAAAAAAAAACCCATAATGAACAGTAATGGTAGAGACATCTCCAGGAAGACCTTCCCATGCCACCACAGCAGATGCAATATGGGACAGGAACGTACGATACCATAGAGTGAAAAAGAGGGACAAGATCCAATGTGACCAAGTCTGAATGCTGAAATTTTATGCCTTTTGTAGAGTCATGTGTTAATTCAAATCAAGCTAGGAATTGTTCACCCTTGAAAGGAGAAAGCTTGAAACTGTTCTATAGGACTGAGAGTGCAATCCTAATCTGGAGTTAGGCTGGCACCAGGGCCAGCACCAAGGCCAGCACCAGGGCCGCAAACTTTGGCCAGCACCAGGGCCACCGTAAAGCACGCTTGGACCACTCTCGGAGTCAGGGAGGATGGTGTGTGTCTGTGTACTGGCCTCTCTGACACCGAAAGTGGTCCAAATATACTTTATGGTGGCCCTTGTGCCGGCCAAAATTTGAGGACCTAACTCCAGGCAGGGATTGCGCTTTCAGATACTTTATGAGCCATGCATACACACCAGTACATCTTTATCCCGTCCAGTGTAACGTCCCTCAAATCCCATGCACAGGGAGTTGTTCTTTCAAATGTTTTAATGCATGAGAATTGGAGAATACTGCAGTAAGATTCATCTGAAACTATTCTGCTTGCATGTGTGATTTACCCATTGCATACAGTAAGCAGGCCCAGTGCTTTTCCAAACCAAACTGAGTCGCAGGGTTGTCCCTGTTCGGTAAACCACAAAGCCCCATCAAAGAACTAGCTTTGGATAGGTTGCCTGAGAACATGAAATTATATATGGTAGTGGTTCCCAAACTGTGGGTTGGGACCCACCAGTGGGTCGCGAGCCAATATCAGGTGGGTCGTGAAGCACTTATAGCAGCCATATTGAAAATAGGGGAAGGTGGGATGCTGGAAAGGGGGAGTGCTGTGTTGTTGTTTTCCTTGTGTCAAGGTTGTAAATACACTTTTTTCTTTCCAATTCACTTCGCTATTGGAAAATGGCAAAGAAATAACCCAACATTGCTGCTTTCTAAGGAAAGCAGCAGGCTCTGGAGTCACAATGGCGGCATTTCCAAGCATGGAAATTTCCAGCGTGTCCCAGACAGATTGTCCATGGGTCAAAGTGGGTCCCGGTTCTAAAACTTTTGAGAACCACTGACCTATGGGGTTTGCCAGATGCATTGATGTTGTGTTTCTCATTTCCACTGGTAATAAGCAAGTCATGGAAAAATACATAATTGTTGGAATTGGCTTTAGGGAGATTTCCAAAGAACAAAACATCACATACTTATGAATACACATCTGCCAGTTTATTTAAGTTCATGGTGCTGAAACCTGCAAAAGGCATTTTGAGAGAAAGTAGAGAGGGAAATGCCTGAATAAATTATACACGTATTCTTCACTGCTCATCTCTATCTCATCTCCGTTAGGCTAGTCTACATATTTAGATGTCACAACTGTGAACCAGCATTGTGCAGTAAACAGGCAGGTGGAAAAGCCTCATTCAAATTCCCACTCAGTCGTAGAAGATACTGGAAGTGGCAGCCCAAAGTGTGTACAACCCACAGCGGTGGCGATCCGGCTGTTGTGGTATGGCAAATGCCCCTAGCGCCGTGTTGGTGGAGCGGAGGGGCAGTAGAGAGGTGGAGATGAGAGCAGTGCAAGTGGGTCTGGCCCACCTGCCTGCCCCCTGTGTCCAAAATGGAGCATTAGCAGATGCGAGGGTGTGACGTGTTTGGTACAGGAGGTGGGAAGGCAGCACTAGAGGCAGTGGAGGGATTCAGCCAGTTCTCACCTATTCTGCAGAACCAGTTGCTAATTTTAGGTTGGGAGAGGGAAGAAAGGCAGTGCCCTGAAGGCCGCCCTGAAGGACATAGAACCGGTTGTTAATTTATTTGAATCCCACCACTGACTAGAGGTGACAACCTGCGGACCTTGGCCGGGTAGAGAATCGTCTAGGTCTGCAACTGACTTCCTAGTTTGGCTACTTGGAGGCAGCTATGCTGATTTTTGTCATCTTGAATTTCCTGTAATGCAACTCACCCTTCCCTGCTGGCGACATTACCAACATTGCCGGTTTGATTGAATTACTGAAAATTCAAGATGTGGCTGCTGGGCTTTTCCTACAAGATTTGGAGGAAGTAAACCTTAGAGCGGCAGTGTCAAACATAAGACCTGGGGCCCAGATGTGGACTGCAAAGGCTGTTTGGCCAGCCCCCAGGCTCTCTTAGCAACACCATCAACTCCAGAGCTGTGCTGAGGTGTCACTGCTGAAAGGGCAGTCTGCATGATAATTGAGCTCTCCCATATCTTGAAAATATGATCAAGATGTTTTGTTTTTTTCTCTTGTCATTTGCAGCTAATAAGATGCTAAGTGTGGGGAAAAAAGTGTTTTTTCTGGTCATGACTTGATTAATGACATCATTTCCTGCTTCATGACATCACTTCCAGCTCTCAGTAGACATCATAAATGCTATTCGGCCCACTGTATGAAATGAGTTTGACACCCCTGCCTTAGAGGCTGTCTGGAACATTCACCAGCAGCCATGCTACAGGGACCCACCATATTTGATGCAATGTCAGCTGGCTCCCTCATTCCTATTGTACCTGCTGAATTTTCCCACAGTAGGCACTATGGTGGGGAAACTGCGTAACAGCAGACAGGCTTGTGGTTTTCTAGTCCCTTCTCCAGTTCCAGTGGGAGACCCCCTCTTCTTCAGTGTCATCACCAAAGTGGCAATGCTAAAGGAGGGGGTTTGTTCATTACTGCCATTGCTATCATAAAAACATAAAAAGAGCCGCGCTGGATCAGGCCAAAGGCCCATCTAGTCCAGCTTCCTGTATCTCACAGTGGCCCACCAGTTGCCTCAGGAAGCACAAAAGACAACTAGATACCTGCATCCTGTTGCCACTCCCTTTCCTCTGGCATTCTGAGGTAAACTTCTGAGGTAAATATGAGGTAAATAAAACACAATCTGCTATCTGTCTGTGTGGAGGGTGCTATAATAACTTGCAACCCAATCTGGGCTTGAAGAACATAAGAACAGCCCTGTTGGATCAGGCCAAAGGCCCATCTAGTCCTGCTTCCCATATCTCACAGTGGCCCACCAGATGCCTCAAGGAGAACATGAGACAACAAGACACTTGCTTCGTGTTGCCACTCTCTTGCACCTGGCATTCTGAAGTAGCCTACTACTAACCTAAGGAGGTTGCACCACCCATCATGGCCTCTAGCCCACGATGGATTTTTCCTCCAGAAATCTGTCCAATCCCCTTTTAAAAGTACCTAGGCCAGATGCCATCACCACCTCCTGTGGCAAGGAGTTCCACAGATTAATTACCCGCTGGGTAAAAAAGTCTTTCCTTTTATCTGTTCCAACTCTCCCATTTTCCATGTGGCAAGTCTTCCCATTGGGCTCTGCCATCTGGCAAACCCATTGGTTGGGGTGGGCATCGGCAAACCTCTTCCTTCAGATTGTAGCATCATTTTGATGGTGGGGCCGGATATCCAGAGAACAACATAGCACTGTAAAGCGATGAAGGACAATGTCCACTGCTGCTGCCCAGTGTTGCCAATGAATTTTCTGGGGGCAAGGATTGTGCCCTTAAATGGATTGATTGATGCCAACTTATTTATTCCAGCTGTACAATTCACACATGAGAAGAGCGTTTATGTTGGCAAGATGCAATGCCCTTCCCTCGGCTCTTTTATGGGGCCGTTCTAAAGGAGTACCCAGGTCATCAAGGCTCTGTCCCTGTGGCGCAAATTGTGTGGAGTCTCTTGAACACATCTTCCTGTTTTGTCCCTTGCACAAACCCTATCGCCAGAAATACTTAAAGCCCATTCTGGCATGAACTTAAACCAAATGGAACATGTTATCAGAGGCAGATCTAAGGGAGGGCAAAGCTCTACGTTTTGCAAGAAGCCTTACCTGGCAGTGGAAATCACTCCTCTCTTGCACCGTTCTAGCCAATCCGCACAGGGAAAAGCAACATCTTGGCGTTGCTTACTGGCTACAGCAGCAAGGGAGAGGAGGGATTTACATGACAGGGTAAGGCTTCTTGCAACACTTAGAGCTTTGCCCTCCCTGTAGATCAGCCTCTGCATGTTATAGGGAAATACTCAATGGGCTGTCTGCAACTGAACGCACAGAAGACCAAAAACTCCATAGAGCAGCCACCCTTAGCTGTGGACTGCTCCACTCAATGCACTGGGGAGGGCAGGTATTATTTTATTTGAAAAATTTTTTTTTTTACATATTTTCAACAAACGTGTTTACATAGCAAAATAAATAGCGATATATACTCCGATCGTCTTTCTCCAACCCATTTAAGTAAAGCAAGGAAGCCACTGCATGAGATGTGTGAACCTCAAACGCACACGGATGCTCTTGCAAAGACAAAAGATTGCGGGATCATTGACTTTAATGAAAGTGGATTGGCAAAATTCAAGTATATCTCTTTGATAACGGCCATTTACAGTGTATTTTAACGTGCAATAACCACCCTGGAAGTTCATTAGTATGCAGGCAGCCATGAGAAGCATATGGAAATGCTCCTTTCGGAAGATTATCATGCAATAAATTTGACAAAAAGCATAGAACATCTTCAGGATGAATGATCTCCTCAAGAGTAATGTGCTCTCAAATTGTAGGAGTGGTACTCGCTCATTAATTGTATGAAGCTATTAACTCAACTAAAATCATTCTTTTCTGCATAGTCATTTGTCATATAAAATCATTATCCCCTTCATAAACTTGTTAGAAATGTGAAAATGTTTTTTTTTTCCTTTTGGGGAAAAAAAACCCCTCACTTGTTATATAATGTAACACTACAAAACGCGTAGGCATGTTACTTCATCACTTTCGGCAGACAAATATGTTGGTTACGCAAAATCATTTCTGTTGATAAATAACTTTTAAAGGAGCTTTATTGTCAATAGTCAGGCTGTTAGCTATTCCATTTCAATATCATTTTTTATGACTCCAACTTTTATTAGTTATTAAAAAGAAAGCTGCTCCAAAATGAACTAGAACAAATATTACTTTCCCGTCAGGCTGAAAATGTCACTCCTTGTTCCTGCTCAGGATTCAGATGCTGGCAGCGATACCTATTGACTTGCCACCCGTTTGTCATGACTTGAAGCATGTTCATGAACATTCTCTCTGACTCCTGTTGCACTTTACATAAATTTTCATTAGGGAAGATTCTCGGAGAATCATATTGAACACGATGATACCTCTCGGCAGCCTTATCCAGGGACTCTTTGTGCACAGAAGCAAAGTTGCCCGCCTGGAGATAGCACACACAGGGCCAGCTCTAGGAGTGGCAGGGCCCAATGCGGGGCACTCCTGTGCCTCCCCCACACTCCCCACAGGGTCCCCCACTCACCAAGAAGATCACTTATGGTGCCACACACAAAATCTGGCACCTGAAAATAGTTGGTGGTGACAGGTTGATGTCACTGCCAATTGCTTCCAGAAGGCCCATTTTGGGCACTTCAGAAGCTGGGGCAGCTGAGAGGGCCCAAGGTAAAGCTGCTCTGCTTGCCTCACTGTCCTCCACACAATCCTAAGAGATCCTGACTGCAGCAGCAAGCAATATGCTCACTGCACTGGTGCGGGGGCCCCCAAAGTGCGGGGCCCAATGTGATGACATTGGTCCAGCGATGGGATCTACAAATGAACAAGGGGGACGCTGGACAGGACTTATGCGGGGCTTCCGCGTGATTGGCTGCCCGTCCGTAGTGTTCCGCAGCTGTCCTGGCCTCGGGGGGCTGCCCCCGGTTAGCACGCCCCCCGCTGCTCGCCCAGGCACCCGGCGTGACCCTCACCTGTCCCCCGCAGTGAGCAGGAGCCCCCCCGAGGCCAGGGCAGCCGCGAAATGCTTTGGATGGGCTGCCACTCAAGCGGAAGTCCCACCTACGTCCTGCCCACCGTTCCCCTTGTTCATTTGTAGATCCCATCGCTGCATTGGTCACATTGGCTTAAAGCTGGCCCTGAGCACACATATTCATAGGTTCTCCACTCCCTTCCATTCTAGGTTGGAGGAGAATTTAACTCACACATTGAGGGCAGCTGTGTGCACACAAAGATGAGGTTCTCTTCAGTCAGGTGTGGAGCCTATGATTTGAGGGCACGCTGACCCAGATGCCTAGGAGCCTTTAAAAGAGGATTAGACAATCCTCCATGTTTCCTCCAGATTTCTGGAGGAAAAGTCCATCATAGGCTATAGGCCATGATGGGTGTTGCAACCTCCTTACTGTAGAAGTAGGCTACTTCAGAATGCCAGAGGCAGGGAACAACAAGATACTTGCATCTCGTTGGCACGCCCCTGCATCTGGCATTAGGATGTGGCCCACCAGATGCTCAAATTTATGTTCTCTAAAAAACACTGAATGCTGGCCTATTACTAATTACCTGTGTATTGTAATACTGATTGTAGATGGTGGTCCCACAGTAAACTGTAGAGAAAGACTCACATATGCATAGAACTTCTCTTTTCCATTTCGTTGATGACTGTATGAGACCTATGGGTTTTAGAGGTAGCCTATCTCTGAATGCCAGATGCAAGGGAGGGGCAACAGGATGCAGGCAGCCTGTTGTCTCATGGTCTCCCTGAGGCATCTGGTGGGCCACTGTGAGATATGGTAAGCTGGACTAGATGGGCCGTGGCCTGATCCAGCAGGGCTCTTCTTATGTTCTTATGCTATCCCTGCCACCTCTCCAGTTCTACCACAAGATACAGCAGAGCATCTCCTACTCATTTGCTCAGTATTCCATGCAACAACCTTGTAAGTTAGATTGCTATTAGGAAGCACATTTTGCAGATTGGTGAGAGCATAGTTTGCTTAAAATGTGATACAGAGAGCTTGTGCTGTGATGCCAGACCTCTGCAATTACTCTGACCTATCTGGCCTCTCTTTCGCACAACAATCTCAGGCATTTGCCACATGCCTGAAGTAAGTGCTGTAACGCCCCCCTCAGTGGAGATAGAAAACCACCACTCAACTGTGTGGGACAGTTAAGTATATCCCCCCAGCCCTGGCTTAACTATGGTACTGCCTCAGGAATCCAGGAGCAGCTGCATATCTAAAAGAATTCCTAAGCTGCGGGCCTGCTCCTTCAGAGGGAGTACAACTTCATTCAGAGCGGAGTGATAGTCCAATACAAAGGGACATAGGAACAGCCCTGCTGGATCAGGCTAAGGCCCATCTAGTCCAGCTTCCTGTATCTCAGGAAGTATCTCATGTATCTCTTCCTGTATCTCATGGAAGTATCTCTTCCTGTACCTCATGGCCCACCAGATGCCTCAGAGAGCACACAAGACAACAGGCTGTCTGCATTCTGTTGCCACTCCCTTGCACCTGGCATTCTGAGGTAAATTCTGAGGTAAACACACTGGTGGCTAGTCAAGATTCTCCACAGCATTTCTCTTTGACAGCCACCAGATGTTCCTCTTCAGAGATTTACTCATAGAACATAGGAACAACCCCACTGGATCAGGCCAAGGCCCATCTAGTCCAGCTTCCTGTATCTCACAGTGGCCCACCAGATGCCTCAGAGAGCAGGCAAGACAACCAGATACTGGCACCTCACTGTCACTCCCCTACATCTGGCATTCTGAACAATTTGAAAGGTGAATTTCCAGACCAGGAGAACCTCTGACTTATCAGGATTTAATTTCAGTTTGTTCAAGCCTCACTGAGCTCCCAACTGCCTATTCAGGGCCTTAACTACCCCCTTGTCATCGGGAGGAAATTAGAGAGGGCACTCCCAGGGCCAGGGCTGTGTTAACCAATGCTGGTCTCCTAGGCTTTCAAGTATTTTGGGCCCCCTCTGAAACTCTTCAGGAAAGCTTCTAAATGGAAAACCCTGTGGATGGGCAGGTTGGCATGGTTCTCCTCCCGCTCTTTACAAGTAAGGCCTCCGCAGCTCAGTCAATGCATCACTTTTCCTCATCTATTGCCTTGTTATCTCTCTCTCTCTCTCTCTCTCTCTCTCTCTCTCTCTCTCTCTCTCTCTCTCTCACACACACACACACACACACACACAGAGAGAGAGCTTTGCAGCCAACCCCCAACTTTAAGCAATCTAGCCGCAGGCTCCTCAAATGGACCCAGGCTTGCATGGAAGCTCCCCACCCACCCCCTACTCCTGAAACCGCAAGGACACAGGCAGAAATCTGAAGGGCAAGCAACAGAGAAGCCAGGCACTTCTAAGTTGTCCCAAAAGGGCGTGGGGAAACCTCACAAGCGGACCAAGCCTAGCATGGAAGCTCCCCAGCAAAGCTCCCTCCATGTGCAGCCCAGCTCAATTCCTGGAGGTGAGGCTTGCCCCCACCCCATGGGCAAGCATCACCTTTGCAAGGTCGGGCTTGCTGTAGTCTCTTGCCAGCTGGAGGGCTAGTGGGCTGGGTGGGGAGTCCCCAGAGGCTGGAGCTGAACACCCATGCATTAGACTGATGCTCAGACCCTTGATGGGCCCCCATCCCTGCGGGGCCCTTAGGCTTCAGCCTACTCAGCCATTGTTGTCAGAGAAAGGGAAAAAGGACGCCAACCAGCGGCGTCATGCAGCCGGAACGCTGGAAGGGACGAATGGGTGAGTGGCAGCCCGCCCATAGCGTCACGCTCCGTTTTGCCGTCTTCCCTGCCCCCGCGGGGGCGGGGAAGCTGGCGAAATGGAGCGTGACGCAACGGGCAGGCTGCCGCTCACCCGTTCGTCCCTCCCAGCATTCTGGCTGCATGATGCCTCTAGCGCCAACCCACTCCCCACTCTGCACATTCAGCATCTTGAGGGCTTTGGCATGCCACTTTCATGACAATGACAAGAGAAACACAGGCAGCTTGCTTTGAGGTTTCCTAGACTGAAATGCGCACTCGCCGCTCAGACTCACAACTTTTCTGGAGCATCTAATGCTTTGAAACGGAGTGCCTGTAAAGTACCTCGTCTCACCAGGTGCAAAGCATGGCATGGATATGCATCGCATTCTTTTCTGCGTCTGAGTGCAGCCTTGGCTTCTTTGCAAGCCTCTTGCCAGACATCCTGAACAGGTACAATGTCTCTCTTGTGCAGAAGAGGCTGAGCTATGGCTTTTCAGAGTCTCTCCTCACAGCAGACAACCAAGAAATCAATACATCTTGCCCAAGTTATTAAAAAGTGCTGCGGTTGCCAGGAGCATTACGTAGCAAACCGATAACATATTTTCCACCGAGGCACATCCGAGAGAACAATGCAGCACTTTATTTCAAGTTCCTGCAAAGCTCTCTAACTCATTTCCTTAGTGTGATGTGTTTATAAGTGTGCAGTGGTCCTGCTCTTGATACATATGGAAGAGAACACCTGAAGCTGTCTGAAGACTTATTAAAAAAAATGTAGCTTATGGTTCTTTCCTAAGATGGAAGAAAGCAGTGTTCGGAGCTGAAAAATTGCACAATTGAATCAAAAAGCACTCAGGCCGTGATCCTTTCAAAAACATTTCAATTGATCGTGGAAAATACGGAATCTACGCCGCTGTGATTAACAGCCTGATCTGACAGCCCAAATATATCCTCCCCCTCCAAGCCCACTGATGCAACAGCACCAAAATGGCAACCACTGCATCTGGTGGTGGTGGTGGTGGGCAGTTCCAGAGGTCTGCTGTGGCTTTCACTAACTAAACAGCTGGCACAGGCCCACGTGGAGCCAAGGGAGTAGCTAATGAAAGTGTAGCCCAGTGCAGAAGGCATAATGTTGCCCAGGAAGTGACATCACTACAGGAAGTGACATCCCAGTTGTGACATCACAACAGGAAGTGAAGTCACAACAGGCCGCAACATCACTGAGTATTTTCTTATGCTCGTCTCTTTTGGCAATAGAGTCAAGATATTACACTCTGGTTTGTATCATTAAATTACCTTTCTAATGATATATAACATGATGATATTATTCATACATACAAAGGTTTTCACCATTTTGGCCACTAGTGTCAAGCTCAGTTTGTTGCCCCCCTAAAGCTTGTTGCCTGGTGCAATTGCACTCCCCCTGCACTTCTTTAGCTACTCCCCTGAATGGAGCCATTTCGTGGGATCAAGTTTGGGAAGGTGGTTAGGATTCAGTGGCCACTGCTACCATTAAACCCACTTTCTTGCCAGACTTGATCTTGATCCACTCATACCAGGCCCTCACCACACATTTCCCACTTCCCTGCCCCTGTTCCCCTCGCTCCACCTCTCCCACTGACTTAACTGGCGGGAGGAGCAATGGGTTAGGGTTGGGCAGAGACCTTTTTGCCGGCTCTGCCAGCAGCACTGAGTAGCATGCTTTGGAGTGCCTCTTACAACTGACTGCTCTATGACAGTCAGCACCAGTGGGGGATCTTCCGTCGATAATGGCCAGCAAATATAGGATTGGGCACCTAATCATGTTTACCTAGAAGCAGCCCTTGTTATGCGAATGTATTCTGTTCAGCAGAATTGCTTGCTTTTTTTTTTCCTAGCTACATTAGTTTCCCCTTGTTCTGCTTGGACTCCTTCCATTTGCAATGCTGCAACTTGCCTGCCCACTCCTGCATTTGGATCATTACGTCAAGTCGCTGGGCAATGATTATGACATTATGAAAATTGTTCTCCTCTTTCATTCCTGTGGCCTAATCCGTTTAAAACAGGAAGTTGCGTCTTCCCAGACATTGTGTGAAATGGGTACAGTGGGATGAGACTGTCCAGCCACATGGCCGAAGGAACACAAGGCCAGACAGATGCTGTTCAACTGGGGCAGGACGGGAAATGTAAGAGCACGCATCTGGGCTGTTTGTTGGGTGGAGCAGCACCCCTCCAATCCTCCTCCTGTTTATTTATTTATTTATTTACCCTCGCACCCACCCATAAAGAAGCCAGATGGATGCTTTGGATTGAAATGGGCTACTTTATTAAAGGTTCGTAACATTACAGCAGGGGAAGCCAGTTAAAAAAAAAAAAACCAAACCACAACAACTTAAGTGCAGGGTGCTAAGACGGGGAAAACTGTCCTAGTTGGTTTGCCGCCCCCATGAATCTTATTGGGCATCTCATCTGACTCCTGACCCAACTCAGAGCACAATCCTAACCTGGAGTTAGGCCGGCACAGTTAAAACATGAAGGCCAAATTACATCAAACTAAGGATAGCCGGAGGTAGGTTTTATCAGTATTTTATTCCATCTGCGCAGAGGGAGTCTCACGACTAACTTCCTGAGGACCAGCAGCGAACAATAGCGTACACAAGCTTAAATATGCAAAATTACGTAGGTAGCATAAAGAACACACATAGGTTAATTAGACATGCATAGGCGTTACTTATTCAATGAAGAAGAAAAAGGATACAGTTACAATTCAAAAATAATTTACAGTTCAGTTCCTGGGTTTGAGGTCAACGTGCCCCTAGAGTTGCTATAGCAACATCCTTGGTCCTGGCATTCCAAAGCTTATTTGCCTTATTGGCTAGTGTCTTAGCCTAAATATTTTCTCTAACAGGTACAGACTGAAACTGCAAGCATTCTCCTTTGAATATCTGTACAAAGGCACAGGAAAAGCATGTTTTCTTCTGAAACTACTTTTGCTTAAAATCCTACTTTTTAAGGCCCACGTAATACAGTTAGGCCAGCAAAGTTTGGCTGGCGTAAGAGCCACCATAAAGCGCGTTTGTACCACTCTCTGAGTCAGGGAGGATGGCACATGTCTGTGTGCTGGCCTCTCTGGCTCTGAGGGTGCAATCCTCTGAGGGCGCTGGATTAGGGAGGCTGGCTGGCCAGCGCCAAATCCAATGCAGAATAGGTGAGGCTGGAGCCTCCCCATGGCAAGGGAGCATTTGCTGCCTCCCCCATAGGGGGGCCTCCCCTATGCGCTCCTTGGATCTGTGCCCGCTAAATAGCGGGTGCAGATTCGAGGAGACCGCTTGGCCCAAATCAAGGCTGCGTGGCCTCCAGAGCAGGCTTAGGAAGCAGCTGTATAGCTGCCTCCTGAGCCTGCCCATGTCCCGCCCCCAACCTCGGTCCCCCCCACCAATCCCCATCCCAGAAAGGGATGGTTCCTCCCTCACGCCAACCCCTCTGAAGCCAAAGCTACTCGTAACAAACAAAGTTGCATCGGTGCTACATCCATTAGAGGATTGAGCTGCCTGAGTGGTCCAAATGCACTTTACGGTGGCCCATGTGCCAGCCAAACTTTGCTGGCCTAACTGTGCCGGCCTAGCTACAGGTTAGGATTGCGCCCTCAGGATTGACTGAGCAGGCCTTTCTTAGTTACCCCTGAAGGGTTAAGACAGCTGGACAGCGTAGACTGTAGGACAGAACCTTTGGCAGTCCAGTCAAGCCTCCCAGACCCGATTCTCCCCTCCCTCCTCATCGTCCTGCCCATTTCCTGCCTCTCCCCTGCCCGTAGAATACTTACCGCAGGCTGGCAGTGGAGGAGTGGTGTAGGAGTGCCAACTGGGCCCAGCCCAATGCCGCCACTCCCTCCTCCTTGGGTGTTGCAAATGTGCTTTATGGCACATTTGTGACACCCAGCAGCAGTGGTACACAAGTACTGCTGGCAATGAAGAGCTCAGGGTTAGGCTCTTGGTCCTCTACAAAGCCACCACCACATACAACACATTGCAGAGACTCAGCCTGGACATTACGGAAGCAATTATCCGCATGGCAAAAGGAGATTTTCTTGATTTGGTGCAGCATTGTGCCATCCAGTATCCCATTCCTATTCAGGACGGTCTTGATTGCTCCAGAGAAACACATGAAACGCATCCATAACCTTAAAACTGCTTCCCATTCACACTGCCCCATAATGTAGTCAACGCAGTGTGAGTTTTTTTTTCTGAGAAACAGGATTCAAATCCTGATGTATGATGATGCAGCCATCATATTTACTTGGGCTTGTCACTGTCACTGTCTCTTAGCTTACCTATCTCACAGTAGGTAAGTAATGGGAGGGGGCTGGCCTGAAGATGTTGGAGGGGAGTGTAATAGTGTCTGACGGACTGAAGTACTAGGGTAAGGGTACAATCCTAGCCAACTTGCCAGCACTGGGGTAAGGGCAATGCAGCTCCAAGGTAAGGGGGCCTTGAGGAGGCCTCCGTGACTACTACTCCACTGCAGAATGCAGAACGTGCCCCATTGGCCCAGCTATGTCAGTGCTGGAAAGTAGGTTAGGATTGCGTCCTAATTCTAAATCAGTATTTCTCAAACTGTGGGTCAGGACCAGTGGTGGGATTCAAATAAATTAACAACCGGTTCTATGACATCATAGTCGGAGCCAGAAAAAACCCAAAGCCAGCCGAGGTAAGCTAGTGGGTGGGGCCCGGCCATTTAACAACCGGTTCTATAGAACCTGGGCGAACCCCTTGAATCCCACCACTGGTCAGGACCCACTAAGTGGGTCAGGAGCCAATTTCAAGTGGGTTGTGTAGCACCGAATGCAGCCATCATTGAAAATATGGGAAGATGGGACACTGGAAAGAGGGACGGCGGTATGGTTAGTTTGCCTATGTCAAGGCTTCCTCCCCTTTCTCATTCACTTTGCTACTGAAAATGGCTGAGAAATAGCCTAATGTATTGCTTCAGTCTCAGGAAATCAACAGACACTGGTGTCAAAATGGCCCCAGGAGCAAAGGGGGCAAATGCCCCAGGTGCTGAACTTGAGGGGGTGGTGATGTGATGCACATACACCCCACCCGCACGCCACTCACCATTCCTCTGTGTATCGGAGAGACAGAGTGCCGGGAAGTCATTTGACTTCGCCGCACTTCGTTTCTATCAGAAGAGGGGAGCGCAGTGAACCTAAATGGCTACCTGGTACTCTGCCTCTCTGATACGCAGAGGAATGATGTGTAGCTGCAAGGCTGCAGTGGTGCGACATTCTGACTATTGGAGGAGATGCAAAGGGGGGTTCGGGCCAGGCAGGGGTGGGAAGTGGTGGAGAACAGGTGGGGTGGGGTAGCAACTGGGTGTGTGCTCTGGGCATGTCCTTCCGGAACACCCCTGATCATGATAGCACTTCCAAGTTAATGACATTACTTCCAGTAGGTCCTGGACAAATTGTCATTGTAGACGTGGTTCCCAAAACTAAAATGTTTGAAATCCACTGTTCCAAATTATTGGCTATGCTTGGTATATCTTAGGGCACAATCCTAACCTGGAGTTAGGCTGGCTGGCACAAGTGCCACCATAAAGCATGTTTGGACCACATTCGGAGATAGGGAGGATGTCGTATGTCGGTGTGCTGGCCTCTCTGACTGTGAGAGTGGCCCAAACATACTTTATGGTGGCCCTGTGCTAGCCAAACTTTGCTGGCCTAACTGTGCCGGCCTAACTCCAGGTTAGGATTGTGCTCTCAGTCATTCAGAAAATACAAAACGTATTCCTCATTCAGCAGAACAGCTGCAGCTTCTTTCTTTCTTTCTTTCTTTCTTTCTTTCTTTCTTTCTTTCTTTCTTTCTTTCTTTCTTTCTTTCTTTCTTTCTTTCTTTCTTTC
>JAJKFI010013027.1:0-24877 GCA_029204185.1 Lerista edwardsae
ACCAACCAACCAACCAACCAACCAACCAACCAACCAACCAACCAACCAACCAACCAACCAACTGTATTTCTATACTGTTTTTCAACACAAAGTCCACAAACCGGTTTACAGGCAATTAATAATACAGTTAAATGGCTGCCTGTCCCAAAAGGGCTCACAATCTAAAAATGCAACATCACCAGCAATAGCCTCTAAAAAAGGCACTGCATGTGCTCACTCATGCCCAGGCATTCTCCCACTTGACAGTCCAGAATAGGATTGGGCTGTATCTATTATCACAGTTCCCAGCAAAGAAGACCTAAACGCTATAGGTTTGTGAATAGGCTAAATCAGCAGTTCTCAAACCTTTCAGCACTGGGACACACTTTGTAGAATGACAAGCTGGCTGGGACCCACCAGAAGTGATGTCATGGCTGGAAGTGCTATCATGGTGACACCCAGAGCCTGCTGCTTTCCTGAGAATGCAGCAATTAGTTGGGTTATTTCTCAGCCGTTTTCCAATAGTGAAGTGAATCAGAAAGGAAAAAAAAAGCCTATTTACAACTTTGACACAAGCAAAACGACCACACCCCTTTCCAGAATCCCATCTTTCCATATGGCTGCTCTAGGTGTTTTGCGACCCATCTGAAATTGACTTGCGACTCACTAGTGGGTCCTGACCCACAGTTTGGGAACCACTGGGCTAAATAGTAGCTCAAGCAAAGAAATTTTAATAGCTACAATTCCCAGTTTTGTTTTGTTTTTTAAGGGAAAGCCATGACAATTAGCCCATGTTAGTGCCCTGGTTTCCACACCAGGTTTCAACCGCAATTATTTTAGCTTCTGAAATAGGTTATATTTACTGGTATCAAGCTACCAGTTGAAGTGAATATAGGATTTCCCCCATTATAAACAGTGATCATGTCTAGGCTGTTGAAACAAGAATTACTTTTATGCTCTAAGGCCAATAAGAGCATTCTCATAAGGTCAAATCCACTGTAAATGGAAATCTTTATCCTGGAGCGCTGAGACAAGGTGTTTCATTTCTTTGTGTTTTCAACCACTTCTCATTTATTTTTCCCCACAGTCCTCTATGCTATTTATTGGAAGGCCTCACGCTGTTGGCATTATTATCCCAGCTGAAGACCACAGAGTCACTACAGGCTCCTCTTCTTCCCCTGCCCTGCTGAGAGCGGTTGTTTAGTTGTGAATGCACATTTACTCGTTGCCCTTTCTTTTTACCAGGCCGGTTTTGCGATGGGGATGAGCGTTCTGGTAAAAAACCTGAACCTTGTGTCCTTCAGAAGCATCACAGAGCACAAAGCTCTGTCGGGCCTTGGCCTTCAAGTACAATCCTTGCTCTGTTATCCTTGCTCTTTTGCTCTCTGGGCTGAGCCAGGATTCTCTGAAGCAGGTGGAATCACTGAATTCTAGAACTCACAAGATAAAGTTTTCAAAGGTGTACACCGGAAGGGTGCCAGCAAAGGAAAGTTGGGTGTTCCCATTTCCACAAACCCAGTAGCTTCTATTCAGGACAGAAAACTACAATGGGGCCTTTTTGTTTGCAAGTTTAGCACTAGAGGAAATGATGTCATTCAGGGGGAACGGACCAGAATGGACGTTCCGGATCCTAACGGGCTCCGTGGCTGCTTCCGGGTTTGTTTGTGGTTTTTTTTTTTTTTCAACATTTGAATTTGAACTCAAAAGTGAGTTCCTGTTCCTAAATCATTTGAATGACACCACTGACTAGAGGCCTCAACTGACCATCCGGAAGGGCCTCCCAGTCATGTTTGGGAGGCTTTCTGAGGCCGTGCATGGTCTCTCCGGACTTCAGAACACCTCTAGGAGCAATCAGAATGCTCTTCTTGTTGCATCTAGAGGTCCTGATGGCCCAGACATGCAGATTTCCTTATCCGTGGGTTTCTGTATCCGTGAGGGGTCCAGGAAGAAATCCCCTGTGGATAACGAGGATTGATCCATATTGCCAGCTCTGATGTTATCATAAGTATGGACAGTACCCATGTTTGGGGAGGAACCATGCTCATAGTTTAAGAATGGCGCCCTGTCCGGTGACCTTTTGGCAGGACCTCAAGATCTTTTCATTTAGTAAGGCTTTTACTTACTGTGGGCTGGTGTTTTTAATAAGATGTGTTTTAATAGTTGTGATCCTGGGAGTTTGTTCTGTTCTAATGTTGAAGTGTTTTTAAGCTTTATTTTTTTCGTATTGTTTTAACTGATTTGCACCGGTTTTATGTTTCTTTTTAAACGTTAGCTGCCTTGAATCCCCTTCAGTGTGGGAGAAAACGGTTGTTCCTAGTGGTATTTCCTAGTTTCCTGTTGTTCCTAGAGAAAAGGGAGACAGGGCTATGGGGCATGTTAGTACCAGGAATATGGCTTGCCACCCCTTCAATCTCCCTTATAATGTTGGGCTGTCTTTGGTTTCTAGGGAAGCCCTAGGCTTTCTTGGGCCTCATAATGCCTTAAAAAGCATTTAAAACGTCACGGTCTTCACAGAAAACCGGAGGCAATGTTTCTCCGGCCGAAACAGCCATTTTGAAGCCCACAAGGCCACACGTGGGTGTGAGGGACCTTGGCAGGTCTTAGAAGAGCCGCTGGGGGTAGCCAGAGCACAGCTCCAGTCGCCTTCAGAGGCTTTGAGTTGAACCTAATCTGGCTCAACACGGGTCCAGGCAGAGCTGAATTAACCCATGACCAGGCCCCTAGGCTTTCAGGTATTTTGGGCCCCCTCCAAAACTCTTCAGGAAAGCAATACAATAAATCAGTGTTATTCAAACTGTGGGTCGGGACCCACTTGGTGGGTTGCAACCTGTTGTCAGGTAGGTCGCGGAAAGCTGGGAGCAGACATTTTGGAAACTGCAGAAGTGGCTCTTGTCATATTCCTTTTGTGAGTGTTAACAGTTTGAATTTTCAAGTGAGGGATTTTTAAAAATTTGATTTTTAGTTCACCGCTTTTACAGCATAGCTTGTCCTAATCTTTCTGTCAGGGATGTTTCATGCTTGTGCAATTGCTGCAGTCCAAAAATGCCAATCTGCATATCAGGACTGTCATTTTATTATGTCACAATGACAGCACTTTCTGTTTGATGATGTCACTTCCTGCCACAGCATCACTTCCGGTGGGTCCCAACAGGAACGCCATTCTAAAGAGTGGGTCCCGGTCTAAATAAGTTTGAGTATCACTGCAAAAAAATATCAGCTCCCCATCACCACTCATTCTCTTAAAACTACAGAAACACAGGCAGAAATCTGAGGGACAAAAAACAGAAAAGCCAGGCACTTCTAAGTTGTTCTCAAAAGCCGGGAACTCACAAATGGACACAGGCTCACAAGGAAGCTCCTCAGCGAGACAGCCTCCAAGTGCAGGCCAGCTGAATCCCTGGAGGCAGGTCTTGCCCCACATGGTTCTTTGAGAGCTCTTCAAGGCTCGTCTTTGCAAAGGCTTCCTGTAGTCTCTTGTCAGCTGGAGGTCTTGCGGGCCCAAAGGGAAGTCCCAGGGGCCGGATCTGGAGACCCATGCATTAGGCTGATGCCCAGACATGCCGTCTTGATGGACCCTAGTGCCTGTGGGGGCCCTAGGCTTCAGCCTACTCAGTCTAATGGATAATATGGCCCTGAGTCCATGTTGAGCCAAAAGCGCAGATGTAAAATCCACGGATAATTAGGCTCAACCTGTATTCTATCTTTATGCCATTTGTAAAAATGCCCCAAGGATCTTTTCCCCCACAACTGATGCCAAGGACATACTATTTGGGTTTAACCCTCCATTCTGCCCAGTGCCAGATCCTTGTGCAATGTGGGCATTTTATAACCAACCCCATGTCTTTGGATGGTTAGGATTGCGCTCTAAGTCGCAAGAAGTTGTCGTTCCACTTTACTCCACATTGGTGAGACCTTATCTGGAGTACTGTCCAATTCTGGGCACGATATTTCAAAGAAGATGCAGCCAAACTAGAGCAGGTTCAAAGAAGAGCAACAAAAATGATCAGAGGGCTGGAAGTCTTATGAAGAAAGGTTGAGGGAACTTGGTATGTTTCGTTTGAGAAGAGAAGGCTGAGAGGGGATATGATAGCACTCTTCAAACAGCACTCTTCAAGAGTATGATAGCACTCTTCTGAAGGGCTGTCATAAGGAGGAAGGGACAAATTTGTTCTCATCTGCCCTTGACAGTAGAATTAGGTCCAAAGGGTACAAACTGCAAGAGAGGAGATTCCGGCTGGACATCAGGAAGAATTTCTTGATGATAGGGGAAGTTCAACAGTGGAACAGATTGCCGAGGAAAGTGGTGGATTCTCCCTCACTGGAGACCTTCAAGCAGAGGCTCGGCAGGCACCTGTTGGAGATGCTCTAGGAGGATTTTCTGCTATAGGCAGGGGGTTGGACTAGATGACCTTGTAGGTCCCTTCCAACTATATGATTCTATGTCCAACAGACAGTGTGAGTTACAAATATAAAGAAGAAACAGTCATTCTTATCTCCTTCCAGAGGTGGGACCAACTTTTGCAGTTAAAAGCATCCTATAGTACCTGAGAGACATTGGGCCCAGTCATAGCCATGCCTACTCAAAAGTAAATCCCATTGTAGTCAATGGGGCTTACTCCCAGGTAACCGTGTATCGGACTGCAGTATTTTTACAACTCCAGGAAGTATTATCAATAAAGAGTCTGGAAGAGGGTGGCTTTTTGAAAACTCCCACCGATGCAGTGACACTGTCACTGTCGGCAACTGCTCGTCAGCAGAAACAGTTGTATTTATATTTACTCCTGGTCCTCCTAGATATGAACATGAATGAGGCTGTGGAGTCTTCTGCTGGCTCGAGGGAGGACAGTTTGACCAGTCTGGAGGCATTCCTGACATCCACAATATCAGAAGGATGAACATAAATTGTTGCTTACTATTGCCTATGCTTGCAATGTAGGCTGAAGGGTGGTCATCTCCCATGGACCTTCCCCCAGAAATAGCAACTAAGCAATCATATTAGAAAGACATCTTCACAATCTGTCTCCTTATTTGGATGGGTTCTGGTTTGGTTGCTAAAAAACACGGTGAGCATATTGTGTGAGCTGTTTCCTGATACTGTCTCTGCATATAATGGTTTTGGAACCTTGATACTGGAGCCATGTCCCAGGTGATGTTGCCCATTGCCTTACTAATCACAGACAGCCATGCATTGCTTCCATTGGACTCTTCTGCCTCTCTGGGGGAATAAATGGAGTTTTGCTCCATAAGGCGTCTGTGTTGCACCATAATGCCTGAGAGCTGTTCTCAGATCTCCTATAAGCGGATAGATGATGGGGTAAGAGCCTTGACATCTTACTCAAACTCTGAAATTGAGGTGATTCATTTGTATTGCAGATGGTGACATCCAGATTCCATGCTGTGATGCACCCTTTTACTGAAAGAGTGGATTTTCCTTAGAAGTCCAGTTTTCTTTGATAGCATCACTGCTCTGTAAACCTTCTTTGATCTAATGGAATCCATAAGTACTTGTGTGCAATTTTTTTTTTCCTGTATGGCAATCATTTTTTTATCTTTCACAGAATCTCCAAAAACAGAAATTTACTATGGAATTCCTGAGAGGCTCCTAACTAGAGCATAGCAAACGGAGGCATAATAATGTGTGTGTGTGTGTGTGTGTGTGTGTGTGTGTGTGTGTGTGTGTGTGTGTTATAGTAGTGTTTGCTATTCCTTTGTTTTGTCTTTCACAAGTTTACATCCAGTCATAATCTCCAACAAATGGTGCTGGACGACCACATTATTAATTGTTTTGATACAGACAGCAATTAAATATAATTAGCTGCCTGATTATCATTTACCAGTGGATTTTGCTAAGAATGCATATGCTCCTTTGGGGAGTTGCTTTCTATTTCCTGCACCACTGATCTGATGCTGTTTAGAGAGAGCTTTTTTCCCCCCTATTTACTGCTCCAGTGATCTGGGGCAGGAAGAAAGTCAGTGGATGAAAATATGCATGCACTAGCCTGTGAATAACTCTATCGCAGAGAGTGAAAGGCTGATGCTTCAAATTGACTTTGTTGCCAAGCAAAGATGCACAAACACCAAAGTGCTCATTAGGGGGTATATGAAAGAAAGGTCGTCGCAATGAAGTGTGCAGAAAAAAAAAGATGCAAACATTTTCGTCGTCTGAGCGATGACTGCAGAGATTGATCAGAGAGATGTGAGAAAACGCCTTCCTTTGTTCTTGACGAGTTTGGCCGTACAGCTTTGGACCAGTCAAAGTCCAAAGGCAATGGGTTGGAGTATATGCTGATGTTTCTTCCATGTCTTATCAGACTGACCTATCAGAGCTGTTTTGTTTTGCACTACCCAGTGGTTCTAGTCAGGGCCAGCCTTAAGCCAATGTGACCAATGTCACGCTTCAAGGGGCCCCGCACAGCAGGGTGAGCATATCGCCTTCTGCTGCAGCTGGGATCTCTGTGGGCCGTAGGTCAGTGGGGCAAGCAGAGAAGCTTTACCTTGGGCCCTCCCACCTGCCCCTGCCTCTGAAAAGCCCAAAATTCGCCATCTGGAAGCAGTTGGCAGCGGCATTATCGTATCACCACCAACTATTTCCACACGCCATGCTTTGCACGTGGCACCAACAGTGCTCTTCATGGTGAGTGGGGAGGTGAAGCAGGAATGCCCCGCATTGGACCCCACCACTGTTAGAGCCGGACCTGGTTCCACTGATGAACAGGGTAAAACTATTGTCGGGCTGGACACCATCTTGCTAGGCCAGAAGCCATTTAGCCTGCCCTGAGGAAGCTGTGCTGTTTGGGGATGGCATGATAGGGCCTTCTCGGTAGCGGCAAGTGAGAGTCAGGGTAATGTAAGCAGAGGCATATCTAGAGTGTGGCAGGTAGGGACACATGCCCTGGGTACCACTGGAAGGGGGTGTTGTCTGGGCATGGACTTACTGGAGCAGGATGATGTACTGAAGCCAGGTCCATACCTAGGGGGAGGGCAGGATGGGCATTGCCCACCCTATCAGCAGTTGGCCCACCCTCGCATTTTTGAAAACCAGTATATACACCCAACATATTGCAGAATTGCCCACGCTGAAAAAAAATAGTTGCCCACCCACCTCAAGAATTCTGACTACAGGCCTGGTTGGAGCTGCTAGTATACCTTCTGGCACTGCTGCAAGAGCCAGGCTTGCCAGAAGAAGCAAGTGGGTTGCAGATTGCTATGGATCACCAGAGAGGCCTCAGAGGAGGGGGGAGGGAACAGCCAGAGTAGTCAAGGGGGAGCAGGTCCTGCAAACGAAAGGGATGGACCCTCCAGGAAGAAGGATTTTGATGGCACCCTGGGTGGGGGAAGAAGCTGGGGCACCACTGAACAGCAGCTTTCTGGCCAACTCTCAGCTTCCGTGAGCTGAGCAAACCTCCCAGAACAAGCATGGGGCTCGTGGGGCTGCACTGGCTTGGCAGAAGCGAAAGGTCAGCTGGGAAGCTGTTGGAGAAGGAATGGGATGGTGGTAGTGGCAGCCAGGTTGGAAAACTGCCGACACTGCTCTCTTCCGAACCCAGAAGTGATGTCATGGCATCACATGATGTCAGAACACTGCATGATGCCACTGCCCCAGGCAGCTCTGTAAGTAAGTCTAGGAGCTTAGATTTATGGTTTAGGTGTGAAGATTTGAACTAGCCAAGTCCTACTTAAGTGAACCCTTGGGACTTGACACCCTAGGAACTGGGGATCTCAGAGTTTGCAAGAGCTGGCGAGCTAGCCTGTAAGTCTTCAGTTTAGCCTTGGCTGAAGGACTGGCTGTTAAAAGGGGTGGTGGCACCTACTTGTTAGGCGAGTTGCCTAACTGCACACCCACTTCATGAGTCTGGAGTTGGGCACATGGGTGGGGTGTGTGTGACAGTCCCACCTCTAGATTTTGAAGACCGCTTGTTCTTGTTAGTTTTGCAAAGGCGTAGAAGGGCAGGCAGACCTGGTCATCCGAGACATGGGGATGGTCAAAGCTGATGCCTCAAGCAGCAGGCTGTGGAAGAGCTGGTGAGGTGCATACTGGGAGGGTGCCCATTCAATTGTGTGTGCACGCTGGTAGTACCGAGGCAGAAGTTGAGGCTAGCGTATGCAAACATACTTGTTACTGTGAACGCAGCCACTGACTCCAAGGCCAAGTCAGAGAGCCCTTTCAGCCATGTGACCAGCCAGTGAACCCACCAAGGAAATGAGGCACATCCAAGCTTTTACTTGTTTTACTTCTTCAGAGATATATTTTAGTTGCAAGGGAACGCCAATTAGAGCAGTCCAGATTACAGTTCGAGGTCAGAAATACAGCCAGTCAGGATACGTATAGCGACAAAGATGGCGAATCAGTCCGGCAGCGCTTCACCCTTCCTCTCACAACCCACATAGAAGGCTTCTGCTCACTGCCTTATATCCTACCTTCCAGCCAATCAGCACAGTGCTGAGTCACGGCTAGGTCTTCGTGCCTAATTGCACGTATACCACTGAGACACAGGTGCATTCAATCACCTTCTTCAGGCCCTCTTGAGCAAAAGACACACCAGAGCTGATTGCCAGAATCAACCCCAAAACTTAACAGTTACCTCTCCTCCTATGAGTGTGCACATGCACACACCTCTACTGATGGGGGTGGCAGCAATGCTTGGGAGGAGAATCAGGGCGCAATCCTACCTTGCTCTGGCACAGGCAGGCCCTTGCACACGGGAAGGCTCCAGCATCCCCTATGGGCTCCTTGGATCTGCTAATTCCAAGGCCAATTCCAAGACCCACCTCCCCCCCCCAGGCCGGCACGCCTGCTGGCCTGCCCACATCCTGCCCATGCCCCTCCCATGTTCCACCCACGTCCCTCCCAGAACCGGCCTCCCCCTGCCCACTCCCTCCCTCATCCAAACATGGCGCCTCTCTTGCGCCAGCCGGCTTTGGCCAATAGGAGGGAGGCGCAGCCTGGGCGCAATGGGACCTGCAGCACCAGTCCCATTGCTATAGGACCAACGCAGGATGCAACGCTGTTGCATTGATGCTGCGCACCTTTTAGGATTGCGCTGCTAAAGAGTTACTTCAGGTATGACTTCCCCTTCTGCCATGCCTATCTCCATTGCTTCTCAATCCCCAGGCAACTGGCAGTTGGAGCAGAGTAGTTTTCCGACTGGCTGATAGCCCAGATGACCTCTACTCGCTTCTCTCACCTCTGGGCATGTTCACATGCTCCCTCATTCCCATTTTTTTTTAAAAAAAAGCCAAGGTTGCCTTTCTGGGAAAAGCACTCTGCATGTGAGTAAAGCACAGAATGTTAAATCAGAAGCACCTTCTCAGGGCAGAAGGGGTAGCTGCTTCTAGCCACACTTCAGATTGCATTGTGCTAATTCAGGAGCACCTAGATCTCCATGGTCTTGCATGCTGCACTGTCTTTAAATGGGCCTACTAAATCTGCTAAATGCAATAGCACAAGTCCCTTTACCTCAACAAACACAGGGGTCTATTTGATTTATGTCCATAACTGTGCCTTCAATAATCTGAGTATCTTTCCTATCAAACTGGAGGCAGATCTTGTGTGGGGCAACACATGGCATTTGCCTGGGGTGCTGTGTGTAGATGGGCGCTGAAGCTGGCACCTGCAGCTCGTATTTGCCAGCCCGCCCTCCTTCCCCTGCATCTGTTCTGCTCAGAAATAGAGCATTCATGGAAGCTGGGGGTGTGGCGGGCTGTGCAAGGGGTGGGGCAGTGGTGCAGGGGCAGGACTGGCCCTAGGAATGGAGGGGCCCATTGTGAGGCATTCCTGTGAGGGTCCCCCACCCTCCCTGCAGCACCCCTAGTGACCAAGAAAAGCATTAGTGGTGCAGCAGTGGCACCTGGAAATAGTTGGTGATGACATGATGACGTCACCACCAACTTCTTCCAGGAGGTCAATTTTGGGCCGTTTATAGGCAGGGGCAGGTGGGAGGGCCCAAAGTCAAGCTGCTCTGCTCACCCCACTGACAATAACCCATCGAGATCCTGGCTGCTGCAGTAGGTAATAGGCTCGCTGCACTGGTGAAAGACCCTCCAAAGTGTGGTGCCCGTTGGTTTAAGGCCAGCCCTGGCTAGGGGCATGATGATGCAGGAGGCGATGTCATTACATTGCCTCACCCCAGATGCTACTGCATCAAACTGGTGGGCAGCGCAGTCCTATAGACCGTGCAGCATCGGTGCCAATACTGTGTGCTTAGCGCTGACACGGGGGCACTGATCTGCACTCCCGCATCAGTACTCGAGCAACAGGACTGGTGCTGCAGGCAGCGCCGGCCGTGCTGCGCCCACACTGAGCCTCTTGCGTGCTGAACAAAGCCAGTCGGCACAAGGGATGCTCCATGCTGAGCCGGCACAGGGATTGGAGGAAGGGAGGGAGGGAGGCGGGGGTGGGACTTGGGCGGGACATGGGTGGGCTTGGGAGGTGGCCATCCGGCCATATCCTAAGCCTGCCCATGAGGCCGCGTGGCCCCGATTTGGGTCGTGTGGCCTCCTCAGATCTGCACCCACTATTTAGCGGGTGCAGATCCGAGGAGCACATAGGGGCCATGCACTCCCTTGCCATGGGGAGGCTCCAGCCTCACCTATACTACACTAGGATATGGCATTAGCCGGCCGGCCTCCCCATTCCAGCACAGTATAGGATTGTGCCCTAAATGTGCTGGACAGCTACCTTGAGAAGTGAGTGTGGAATTGTGGACCCCTGAAGTGATTTGCTAGAAAGTTCTGCCTCTACTAGCTCTGCTTTCTCTCTGCTTCTTTTTCCCCCCCTAGGTTGCAACTTGGAAGACAGCTGAGATCCCTCAGGAAGTTAAATTGGGCTCAGGGGCTTCTAGTTGCTGACCTCTTTGCTTTTGGTTTGTTTGCAGTCAACTCCGGAATGCACACAGATACAGGCCTTTGAACTTGGCTGAGAAACTTGCCCTTCTGTGCTGAGATCTAAAATAGTGCCCCTGTGAACTCACCTACTGACTCCCCCTGCAAAATCAAGAGACGTAATTAAGATGCTGCACATAAACTTATGGATTTGGTACCTGTCTCAGTGCAGAGATTTTGAATGGCCCACTTGGGGATGGAGGAGAGAGGGAGAGAGAGAGAGCACTAAAAGATATTGCATGCAGTTTCTTTTCTATGTTGTAGCAAAGAGGAGTGAGTTCTCTGTAGGGGTTACACTGAGAGGGTGAGAAAGAGGTCTGCTGGCATGTGATAGCAGCTTCCCAAAGGAACTGAGGACTTAGATAGGAGCAGCCAGAATAAATAAATCTGAGATGTGAGAGTCTGTGAAAGCAATCTTTGTGTTAAATTGCTCTACAGCTCTTTAAACATGTATATCAATTGATTAAAACAATACAGCGGTGTAAGAGTTCCTGGTCCATAGATTTCAGCATTTTGAACTCAGACAATATTACAGATACCTAACATATTGTAAGAGAACCACACACCATTAGACCTGAAAGATTCAAAATGCATTTTTTTTTCTATTTGTGTGTACTTTTTATGGACACATTTGGTATCTGTGACCATGCTCCCAGTTTGACTTTAGTGTGGCCTTTCAAGAAATCTGATATCAGGTTTCTTCTTAGTATAATACAGCTATACCTGCACACAATGGTTGCAGAATATGTTTATTGCATCTTCTGCCTTCTGTCTTTTCAATACATTAGTGCATTGGAAATATGTTGTGATTCTGGTTCTTTGAGATTTAGGGTGCAATCTTAACCTGAGGTTAGGCTGGCATAATTAGGCCAGCAAAGTTTGGCTGGCACAAGGGACACCATTAAGTATGTTTGGACCACTCTCTGAGTCAGGGGGGATGGTGCATGTCTGTGTGCTGGCCTCTCTGATTCCAAGAGCAGTCCAAACATACTTTATGGTGTGCCAGCCAAAACTTTTGTGGCCTAACTATGCCAGCCTAACTCCTGGAGTTAGGCCAGCACAGTTAGGCCAGCAAAATTTGGCCAGCATAAGGGACACCGTAAATTATGTTTGGACCACTCTTGGAGTCAGAGAGGTCAGCACACAGATGTGCACTATCCTCCCTGAGTCTGAAAGTGGTCCAAATGCAGAGTGGTCCAGCACACAGATGTGCGCCATCCTCCCTGACTCTGAGAATATTCCAAATGCGCTTTATGGTTGCCCTTGTACCAACCAAACTTTGCTGGCCTAACTGTGCCAGCCTAACTCCTGGTTAGGATTGTGCCCTAAATCTGTCCTCCTCCTTTCCTTCTGTATATGCTATACAGAAGCAAAATATAGAATTGCATCTAGCATTTAAGAATTAGTTTGTTTTGAAAGCCCAGTTTATGTAAACAATAAAATGAAAGCTTAAGGCTGGCCCAAGGGTTTGTTGATTATCATTTTTTGGCAACCCAATGTGTTTTCAGAAACATGCCTTTTTCGGGCCTGTCTGTTGTCCTGCTGGGCAGCTGATTTAGCTTCATTTTTTTTTCCACTGAGGTTTCTTCACAACATGATCCTGTTCACAACATGATCTTCACACACCATCAGGATCCTTTTACGAACAGGACAACAGCACAATGTCTAATTGCCAATCAGTTTTGACATTGTAACACTGTCACAGATAGCCAGCAAAGTCATTCCATAGTATGACAACCTGTCCCATATCACATTGTGCTCTCTCCAGATAGACAGAGAACAAGAGAAGGTCATCTGGGAGGAGAAGGAAGGGGTATTCAACAAGTTTTAGCAACAAACACCTCATAACTAACAGCTCAATACTAACTATGGTCCAATCCAGTGATGTCATCTGGTAATGAAGAACGGGAACTCTGGGTGTGATTGGCAGCCCGTCTGTTCCGTTCCGCGGCTGCCCTGGCCTCGGGGGGGCTGCCCTCGGTTGGCGTGCCCCACCGCTGCTCGCCCAGGCACCCAGTGCCTCCCCACCCATCCCCCCCGGCGAGCAGGCACCCCACTGAGGCCAGGGCAGCAGCGGAACGGAATGGACAGGCAGCCAATCCTGCGTAAGTCCCGCCCAGTGTTCCGGTTCTTCATTACCAGATGACATCACTGGTCCAATCCCAAGAGGCCCAATGTCAGTGGTAAGCCTACCTCAGGTGCTGGTGTCACCAAAGTACCATAAGTCACTGGCGATAAGGGTTTACTGCCAGCGCTAGCCCAGTGCCAGGCCCCAGCACCTGGAGGACCTGATGGGGAACTGGGAGCTGGTTAGCAACATCGCAGCCTGTGGGGAGTTCTTTTGGGGCAGGCGGGGAGGGTGTGGGGAGAGCATAACTGGGTGGGGGAGGGGAAGAGCAAGGGTGGGACTGATGCTGGCCTCCACTGCCAGATCCTACCCTCCATGTCGGGCTATGCAGCCTGACACGGAGGCCCTCAAGTCAGTGCCAGAAAAATAGCCAACTCAGACTTGAGGTGGCCCTTTGGCTGTCCAGCACCATTACCTGAAGGCAGAGGAAAAACACCCCCTTTCCCTGAGGTGCTTCCTATGGCTGCCACAGTGCCCATAGGATGACGGGGTAGCTGTTTTGCTACTGCTGCACCTATGGGGACCAGGCACTTTAGGATTGGGCTGTAGGATTTTGCTGTTCTTTAAATGTCATAAATGTCCATACAGTGGGCATTTTAGCTGCACCACCACAAATAGCAGTGGTGACAGAGGCCTGTCTGCTGCAGCTGGCTACCTCTGGCAGCAAAAGTTCAGTGGGTTTTCTGTGTCCTTACTATTGCTAAGGGACTTAGGGCACAATCCTCACCTGGAGTTAGGCCGGCACAGTTAGGCCAGCGAAGTTTGGCTGGCACAAGGGCCACCATAAAGCGCATTTGGACCCCTCTCGGAATCAGGGAGGATGGCACACTCTGTGTGCCGGTCTCTCTGACTCCGAGAGGGTCCAAACATACTTTACGGTTTCCCTTGTGCCAGACAAATTTTGTTGGCCTAACTGTGCCAGCCTTACTTCAGGTTAGGATTGCGCCCTTATATTCAAAATTTGAAAAGACAAGTGTCTACCCACTATTTCTCAATGGATGGAGGACCTTCTATATATATATATATATATTATTTGAATAGCTAGCATATAGAAGTCAAATTTCATATGGACAAATCTTTGGATATTTGGAAGCCCTTTTAAGATATTTATATATAGACCGTAATTAGTGTTCTTTATACGGCTCTCTGCATAGGACGTATATTTATACTGACCATATTCTTCTTTGTTTTTTGTTTTTTTCCTTTTCCTTTATAGTTTTTTTAAAAATTAAATTTAATATTGCGCTTCATGATGTCATTATTGTGTTATGATATTCACTAATATAGGGGAAAAAAAACAACCTTCCAGCAGCAAAAGTGAGCTGGTAGGGGGTGCAGAGGACTGATTATGGTAGTCATGCATCAGATCAAAAGGACCAGGAAAAATGCATGGTCAATCTTTACAAATGAGCGTCAAAAACATAGACGTTTTGATGTAATATTGAGCAGCTCCATAGACGTGGGAAATGATCGCATCGAAATCCCACTTGAAAGAGAATTGGAGAAAACAGCCAATGAACGTGGGTGAATTTCTATTTCCCAGCAAGATTTCGAAGCTCCATTTATGTACAGCACATAGTTCATCCCTCTTCCTTTTACAGGATGTTTTTGTCCACATAGATAGCTCCCAAAGAGCTTGTGTTGTGTTTCGATACACCTGAAACGCACTTGAGTTAAAGAGAATGTTTTAATCAGATGCATAAACTCTTAGATGTTTTCTTGCTGAAGGGTTATCAAATAATTCCTAGGAATCACAGCAAAAAGAGCATGACCTTTCCCAGCTGTTCCGACGCTGAATGCCATATCAGTCATTTGAAAGTTTCTCCTGGTACTGGTATCTTTCTTTCTGTATTAGCCTTGGGACATATGTTCATACCTTGTAATTCAGAAAGCCCTTTCAATCTCGGAATATGAGAGGGCCAGCGAGCTCTTAGGACACCAGGGAATTAATTAAATGAGAAATCTGCCATCAGAGCGGGCCACATTTTGGAAGACATAGACGTAAGATTAACCTGGCTGAATACCTGCAGGCTTTTTTCACACTGCAAATGAGGTTTCTTTCTTTCTTTCTTTTTTTAAATTGGGTTGCTTACATAAGCTGCAATGCCCTCCAAGGTGTTTACACATGTGGCTGAACAGCGGATGAACCGCGTGTTAAGGTTTTACAAGGTTTATTAATTACTGCACAACATTTTTATAGAATCATAGAATGTTACGAGTCGGAAAGGACCTTGGAAGATCACCTTCTCCACCCCCTGCTGAATGCAGGCACTGATAGCTGGCTATTCAGCTCCTGCTTGAAAACCTCCATTAAGGAGAGCCCAACTCTGCTTCAGGCAGACATTTTCATAGTGGACTTACGACACGCGTGTCAAGGGTGACATGCCATGATGTTTTGGCTGCCACCCCAGCATTCACCAACACCCAACACCAACTGAGGATTTGTAATGATTTGATTTTTTGTAATGATTTGTAATGATTTTAAAATGCTTTGATTTTTTAAAAATATAATGAATAGCCCCACACATGATTGGACTGTAATTTTTTTTTTTAAATGAATGAATATGGAAATAATTGTTTCTCTTTTGTTGGAGGTGGGGAGTGACATGCCAATAGAGTCAAGTTAGGCATTTTTGATATGGCAAACCCAAAAAGTTCACCATTACTGTCATAGTAGATGGGGTTTTTTTAGTTCAGAAATTCTTCCTCATGTTTAGCCTAAACCTACTTGCCTTGTTTTTGGCCTTAAGTTCTAGTCCTGCCTGTGGAGCCACACAGAGTAAGTCCTCCCCTTCTTCTGTGTAATAGCCTTCCGTTACTTTTGTATTGGCTGTCATATCTTCCTTTAAGGCCCAATCCTATTTGATTTTCCAGTGCCGATGCAGCCACAATACAGGCCTGAAATAAGGGAACAAATATCCCTGCCCCCAAATCAAAATGATGCCACAATTTGATGGAAGAGGTTTGCCACTGCCCACCACAACCAATGGGTTTGCCAGAAGGCAGAGCCCAATGGGAAGACTTGCCACATGGAAGGAGAGTTGGGATAGATGAAAGGAAAGACTTTTTACCCAGCAGGTAATTAATCTTTGGAACTCCTTGCCACAGGAGGTGGTGATGGCATCTGGCCTAGATGCCTCTAAAAGGGGATTGGACAGATTTTTGGAGGAAAAGTCCATCGCAGGCTACAGGCAATGATGGTTAGTGCAACCTCCTTATTTTAGGGGTAGGCTACCTCGAAGTGCTGGATGCAGGGGAGTGGCAACGAGATGCACATATCTAGTTGTCTTGTGTATTCCCTGAGGCATCTGGTAGGCTGCTGCGAGATGCAGGAAGCTGGACTAGATGGGCCTTTGGCCTCATCGAGTGGGGCTCTTCTTATTTTATTGTTCTTATTCCTACTTTATAGATGGAGATTCTTACAAATGCAGAATTCTCAGAAATGATGCTAATATGAGCAGTAGGATACCAAAGATATTTAATGAGTGGGAATCTGAACACCACCAATATGTGGTGCCCCCTCCCTTCAAAACCCTCCTAAAAAAAACACCTTTCAGGGATTGCACTGGGAGAAGGCACACTTACTGAGGAGCGTACAGCCTAGTGGCTAGCACACACAGAGACCCCTTCCTGCTCTGCTTTTCCTTTTTTACAGGGCCAACAGCTGAATGGGGAAAGAAGCTGGTAGTTCTAGCCACTGCCACTATCCCAGACTAAATAGACCAGACCCGGAAAAGGGCATCGGGGAACCCCCTACCCTAGATCCCAAGATCCTTGGCAATTGAGATGGTGCCATTGCAGTGTTCTTTGTGCTAAGAAACCCCCCCCCCATAATGAACAGTAATGGTAGAGACATCTCCAGGAAGACCTTCCCATGCCACCACAGCAGATGCAATATGGGACAGGAACGTACGATACCATAGAGTGAAAAGGAGTGACAAGATCCAATGTGACCAAGTCTGAATGCTGAAATTTTATGCCTTTTGTAGAGTCATGTGTTAATTCAAATCAAGCTAGGAATTGTTCACCCTTGAAAGGAGAAAGCTTGAAACTGTTCTATAGGACTGAGAGTGCAATCCTAATCTGGAGTTAGGCTGGCACCAGGGCCAGCACCAAGGCCAGCACCAGGGCCGCAAACTTTGGCCAGCACCAGGGCCACCGTAAAGCACACTTGGACCACTCTCGGAGTCAGGGAGGATGGTGTGTGTCTGTGTACTGGCCTCTCTGACACCGAAAGTGGTCCAAATATACTTTATGGTGGCCCTTGTGCCGGCCAAACTTTGGGGGCCTAACTCCAGGCAGGGATTGCGCTCTCAGATACTTTATGAGCCATGCATATGCACCAGTACATCTTTATCCCGTCCAGTGTAACGTCCCTCAAATCCCATGCACAGGGAGTTGTTCTTTCAAATGTTTTAATGCATGAGAATTGGAGAATACTGCAGTAAGATTCATCTGAAACTATTCTGCTTGCATGTGTGATTTACCCATTGCATACAGTAAGCAGGCCCAGTGCTTTTCCAAACCAAACTGAGTCGCAGGGTAATCCCTGTTTGGTAAACCACAAAGCCCCATCAAAAAACTAGCTTTGGATAGGTTGCATGAAATTATGAACATGAAATTATATATGGTAGTAGTTCTCAAACTGTGGATTGGGACCCACCAGTGGATCACGAGCCAATTTCAGGTGGGTCGTGAAGCACTTATAGCAGCCATATTGAAAATAGGGGAAGGTGGGATGCTGGAAAGGGGGAGTGCTGTGTTGTTGTTTTCCTTGTGTCAAGGTTGTAAATACACTTTTTTCTTTCCAATTCACTTCGCTATTGGAAAATGGCAAAGAAATAACCCAACATTGCTGCTTTCTAAGGAAAGCAGCAGGCTCTGGCGTCACAATGGCGGCATTTCCAAGCAAGGAAATTTCCAGCGTGTCCCAGACAGATTGTCCATGGGTCAAAGTGGGTCCCGGTTCTAAAACGTTTGAGAACCACTGACCTATGGGGTTTGCCAGATGCATTGATGTTGTGTTTCTCATTTCCACTGGTAATAGGCAAGTCATGGAAAAATACATAATTGTTGGAATTGGCTTTAGGGAGATTTCCAAAGAACAAAACATCGCATACTTATGAATACACATCTGCCAGTTTATTTAAGTTCATGGTGCTGAAACCTGCAAAAGGCATTTTGAGAGAAAGTAGAGAGGGAAATGCCTGAATAAATTATACACGTATTCTTCACTGCTCATCTCTATCTCATCTCCGTTAGGCTAGTCTACATATTTAGATGTCACAACTGTGAACCAGCATTGTGCAGTAAACAGGCAGGTGGAAAAGCCTCATTCAAATTCCCACTCAGTCGTAGAAGATACTGGAAGTGGCAGCCCAAAGTGTGTACAACCCACAGCGGTGGCGATCCGGCTGTTGTGGTATGGCAAATGCCCCTAGCGCCGTGTTGGTGGAGCGGAGGGGCAGTAGAGAGGTGGAGATGAGAGCAGTGCAAGTGGGTCTGGCCCACCTGCCTGCCCCCTGTGTCCAAAATGGAGCATTAGCAGATGCGAGGGTGTGACGTGTTTGGTACAGGAGGTGGGAAGGCAGCACTAGAGGCAGTGGTGGGATTCAGCCAGTTCTCACCTATTCTGCAGAACCAGTTGCTAATTTTAGGTTGGGAGAGGGAAGAAAGGCAGTGCCCTGAAGGCCGCCCTGAAGGACATAGAACCGGTTGTTAATTTATTTGAATCCCACCACTGACTAGAGGTGACAACCTGCGGACCTTGGCCGGGTAGAGAATCGTCTAGGTCTGCAACTGACTTCCTAGTTTGGCTACTTGGAGGCAGCTATGCTGATTTTTGTCATCTTGAATTTCCTGTAATGCAACTCACCCTTCCCTGCTGGCGACATTACCAACATTGCCGGTTTGATTGAATTACTGAAAATTCAAGATGTGGCTGCTGGGCTTTTCCTACAAGATTTGGAGGAAGTAAACCTTAGAGCGGCAGTGTCAAACATAAGACCTGGGGCCCAGATGTGGACTGCAAAGGCTGTTTGGCCAGCCCCCAGGCTCTCTTAGCAACACCATCAACTCCGGAGCTGTGCTGAGGTGTCACTGCTGAAAGGGCAGTCTGCATGATAATTGAGCTCTCCCATATCTTGAAAATATGATCAAGATGTTTTGTTTTTTTCTCTTGTCATTTGCAGCTAATAAGATGCTAAGTGTGGGGAAAAAAGTGTTTTTTCTGGTCATGACTTGATTAATGACATCATTTCCTGCTTCATGACATCACTTCCAGCTCTCAGTAGACATCATAAATGCTATTCGGCCCACTGTATGAAATGAGTTTGACACCCCTGCCTTAGAGGCTGTCTGGAACATTCACCGGCAGCCATGCTACAGGGACCCACCATATTTGATGCAATGTCAGCTGGCTCCCTCATTCCTATTGTACCTGCTGAATTTTCCCACAGTAGGCACTATGGTGGGGAAACTGCGTAACAGCAGACAGGCTTGTGGTTTTCTAGTCCCTTCTCCAGTTCCAGTGGGAGACCCCCTCTTCTTCAGTGTCATCACCAAAGTGGCAATGCTAAAGGAGGGGGTTTGTTCATTACTGCCATTGCTATCATAAAAACATAAAAAGAGCCGCGCTGGATCAGGCCAAAGGCCCATCTAGTCCAGCTTCCTGTATCTCACAGTGGCCCACCAGTTGCCTCAGGAAGCACAAAAGACAACTAGATACCTGCATCCTGTTGCCACTCCCTTTTCTCTGGCATTCTGAGGTAAACTTCTGAGGTAAATATGAGGTAAATAAAACACAATCTGCTATCTGTCTGTGTGGAGGGTGCTATAATAACTTGCAACCCAATCTGGGCTTGAAGAACATAAGAACAGCCCTGTTGGATCAGGCCAAAGGCCCATCTAGTCCTGCTTCCCATATCTCACAGTGGCCCACCAGATGCCTCAAGGAGAACATGAGACAACAAGACACTTGCTTCGTGTTGCCACTCTCTTGCACCTGGCATTCTGAAGTAGCCTACTACTAACCTAAGGAGGTTGCACCACCCATCATGGCCTCTAGCCCACGATGGATTTTTCCTCCAGAAATCTGTCCAATCCCCTTTTAAAAGTACCTAGGCCAGATGCCATCACCACCTCCTGTGGCAAGGAGTTCCACAGATTAATTACCCGCTGGGTAAAAAAGTCTTTCCTTTTATCTGTTCCAACTCTCCCATCTTCCATGTGGCAAGTCTTCCCATTGGGCTCTGCCATCTGGCAAACCCATTGGTTGGGGTGGGCATCGGCAAACCTCTTCCTTCAGATTGTAGCATCATTTTGATGGTGGGGCCGGATATCCAGAGAACAACATAGCACTGTAAAGCGATGAAGGACAATGTCCACTGCTGCTGCCCAGTGTTGCCAATGAATTTTCTGGGGGCAAGGATTGTGCCCTTAAATGGATTGATTGATGCCAACTTATTTATTCCAGCTGTACAATTCACACCTGAGAAGAGCGTTTATGTTGGCAAGATGCAATGCCCTTCCCTCGGCTCTTTTATGGGGCCGTTCTAAAGGAATACCCAGGTCATCAAGGCTCTGTCCCTGTGGCGCAAATTGTGTGGAGTCTCTTGAACACATCTTCCTGTTTTGTCCCTTGCACAAACCCTATCGCCAGAAATACTTAAAGCCCATTCTGGCATGAACTTAAACCAAATGGAACATGTTATCAGAGGCAGATCTAAGGGAGGGCAAAGCTCTACGTTTTGCAAGAAGCCTTACCTGGCAGTGGAAATCACTCCTCTCTTGCACCGTTCTAGCCAATCCGCACAGGGAAAAGCAACATCTTGGCGTTGCTTACTGGCTACAGCAGCAAGGGAGAGGAGGGATTTACATGACAGGGTAAGGCTTCTTGCAACACTTAGAGCTTTGCCCTCCCTGTAGATCAGCCTCTGCATGTTATAGGGAAATACTCAATGGGCTGTCTGCAACTGAACGCACAGAAGACCAAAAACTCCATAGAGCAGCCACCCTTAGCTGTGGACTGCTCCACTCAATGCACTGGGGAGGGCAGGTATTATTTTATTTGAAAAAAAAATTTTTTTACATATTTTCAACAAACGTGTTTACATAGCAAAATAAATAGCGATATATACTCCGATCGTCTTTCTCCAACCCATTTAAGTAAAGCAAGGAAGCCACTGCATGAGATGTGTGAACCTCAAACGCACACGGATGCTCTTGCAAAGACAAAAGATTGCGGGATCATTGACTTTAATGAAAGTGGATTGGCAAAATTCAAGTATATCTCTTTGATAACGGCCATTTACAGTGTATTTTAACGTGCAATAACCACTCTGGAAGTTCATTAGTATGCAGGCAGCCATGAGAAGCATATGGAAATGCTCCTTTCGGAAGATTATCATGCAATAAATTTGACAAAAAGCATAGAACATCTTCAGGATGAATGATCTCCTCAAGAGTAATGTGCTCTCAAATTGTAGGAGTGGTACTCGCTCATTAATTGTATGAAGCTATTAACTCAACTAAAATCATTCTTTTCTGCATAGTCATTTGTCATATAAAATCATTATCCCCTTCATAAACTTGTTAGAAATGTGAAAATGTTTTTTTTTTCCTTTTGGGGAAAAAAACCCCCTCACTTGTTATATAATGTAACACTACAAAACGCGTAGGCATGTTACTTCATCACTTTCGGCAGACAAATATGTTGGTTACGCAAAATCATTTCTGTTGATAAATAACTTTTAAAGGAGCTTTATTGTCAATAGTCAGGCTGTTAGCTATTCCATTTCAATATCATTTTTTATGACTCCAACTTTTATTAGTTATTAAAAAGAAAGCTGCTCCAAAATGAACTAGAACAAATATTACTTTCCCGTCAGGCTGAAAATGTCACTCCTTGTTCCTGCTCAGGATTCAGATGCTGGCAGCGATACCTATTGACTTGCCACCCGTTTGTCATGACTTGAAGCATGTTCATGAACATTCTCTCTGACTCCTGTTGCACTTTACATAAATTTTCATTAGGGAAGATTCTCGGAGAATCATATTGAACACGATGATACCTCTCGGCAGCCTTATCCAGGGACTCTTTGTGCACAGAAGCAAAGTTGCCCGCCTGGAGATAGCACACACAGGGCCAGCTCTAGGAGTGGCAGGGCCCAATGCGGGGCACTCCTGTGCCCCCCCACACTCCCCACAGGGTCCCCCACTCACCAAGAAGATCACTTATGGTGCCACACACAAAATCTGGCACCTGAAAATAGTTGGTGGTGACAGGTTGATGTCACTGCCAATTGCTTCCAGAAGGCCCATTTTGGGCACTTCAGAAGCTGGGGCAGCTGAGAGGGCCCAAGGTAAAGCTGCTCTGCTTGCCTCACTGTCCTCCACACAATCCTAAGAGATCCTGACTGCAGCAGCAAGCAATATGCTCACTGCACTGGTGCGGGGGCCCCCAAAGTGCGGGGCCCAATGTGATGACATTGGTCCAGCGATGGGATCTACAAATGAACAAGGGGGACGCTGGACAGGACTTATGCGGGGCTTCCGCGTGATTGGCTGCCCGTCCGTAGTGTTCCGCAGCTGTCCTGGCCTCGGGGGGCTGCCCCCGGTTAGCACGCCCCCCGCTGCTCGCCCAGGCACCCGGCGTGACCCTCACCTGTCCCCCGCGGTGAGCAGGAGCCCCCCCGAGGCCAGGGCAGCCGCGGAATGCTTTGGATGGGCTGCCACTCAAGCGGAAGTCCCACCTACGTCCTGCCCACCGTTCCCCTTGTTCATTTGTAGATCCCATCGCTGCATTGGTCACATTGGCTTAAAGCTGGCCCTGAGCACACATATTCATAGGTTCTCCACTCCCTTCCATTCTAGGTTGGAGGAGAATTTAACTCACACATTGAGGGCAGCTGTGTGCACACAAAGATGAGGTTCTCTTCAGTCAGGTGTGGAGCCTATGATTTGAGGGCACGCTGACCCAGATGCCTAGGAGCCTTTAAAAGAGGATTAGACAATCCTCCATGTTTCCTCCAGATTTCTGGAGGAAAAGTCCATCATAGGCTATAGGCCATGATGGGTGTTGCAACCTCCTTACTGTAGAAGTAGGCTACTTCAGAATGCCAGAGGCAGGGAACAACAAGATACTTGCATCTCGTTGGCACGCCCCTGCATCTGGCATTAGGATGTGGCCCACCAGATGCTCAAATTTATGTTCTCTAAAAAACACTGAATGCTGGCCTATTACTAATTACCTGTGTATTGTAATACTGATTGTAGATGGTGGTCCCACAGTAAACTGTAGAGAAAGACTCACATATGCATAGAACTTCTCTTTTCCATTTCGTTGATGACTGTATGAGACCTATGGGTTTTAGAGGTAGCCTATCTCTGAATGCCAGATGCAAGGGAGGGGCAACAGGATGCAGGCAGCCTGTTGTCTCATGGTCTCCCTGAGGCATCTGGTGGGCCACTGTGAGATATGGTAAGCTGGACTAGATGGGCCGTGGCCTGATCCAGCAGGGCTCTTCTTATGTTCTTATGCTATCCCTGCCACCTCTCCAGTTCTACCACAAGATACAGCAGAGCATCTCCTACTCATTTGCTCAGTATTCCATGCAACAACCTTGTAAGTTAGATTGCTATTAGGAAGCACATTTTGCAGATTGGTGAGAGCATAGTTTGCTTAAAATGTGATACAGAGAGCTTGTGCTGTGATGCCAGACCTCTGCAATTACTCTGACCTATCTGGCCTCTCTTTCGCACAACAATCTCAGGCATTTGCCACATGCCTGAAGTAAGTGCTGTAACCGCCCCCCTCAGTGGAGATAGAAAACCACCACTCAACTGTGTGGGACAGTTAAGTATATCCCCCCAGCCCTGGCTTAACTATGGTACTGCCTCAGGAATCCAGGAGCAGCTGCATATCTAAAAGAATTCCTAAGCTGCGGGCCTGCTCCTTCAGAGGGAGTACAACTTCATTCAGAGCGGAGTGATAGTCCAATACAAAGGGACATAGGAACAGCCCTGCTGGATCAGGCTAAGGCCCATCTAGTCCAGCTTCCTGTATCTCAGGAAGTATCTCATGTATCTCTTCCTGTATCTCATGGAAGTATCTCTTCCTGTACCTCATGGCCCACCAGATGCCTCAGAGAGCACACAAGACAACAGGCTGTCTGCATTCTGTTGCCACTCCCTTGCACCTGGCATTCTGAGGTAAATTCTGAGGTAAACACACTGGTGGCTAGTCAAGATTCTCCACAGCATTTCTCTTTGACAGCCACCAGATGTTTCTCTTCAGAGATTTACTCATAGAACATAGGAACAACCCCACTGGATCAGGCCAAGGCCCATCTAGTCCAGCTTCCTGTATCTCACAGTGGCCCACCAGATGCCTCAGAGAGCAGGCAAGACAACCAGATACTGGCACCTCACTGTCACTCCCCTACATCTGGCATTCTGAACAATTTGAAAGGTGAATTTCCAGACCAGGAGAACCTCTGACTTATCAGGATTTAATTTCAGTTTGTTCAAGCCTCACTGAGCTCCCAACTGCCTATTCAGGGCCTTAACTACCCCCTTGTCATCGGGAGGAAATTAGAGAGGGCACTCCCAGGGCCAGGGCTGTGTTAACCAATGCTGGTCTCCTAGGCTTTCAAGTATTTTGGGCCCCCTCTGAAACTCTTCAGGAAAGCTTCTAAATGGAAAACCCTGTGGATGGGCAGGTTGGCATGGTTCTCCTCCCGCTCTTTACAAGTAAGGCCTCCGCAGCTCAGTCAATGCATCACTTTTCCTCATCTATTGCCTTGTTATCTCTCTCTCTCTCTCTCTCTCTCTCTCTCTCTCTCACACACACACACACACACACACACACACACACACACACACACACAC
>JAJKFI010013035.1:0-10480 GCA_029204185.1 Lerista edwardsae
AAATATTGCAAAACAAATGGGCATTAAAAATATGAAAAGAAGGGGGGGAAGAGTGAAGAAGCTGCAAACAAAATAACCCCCTCCTCCCCCTGTAACTCTATAAGAGGTAAATAAAATATAGAAACTGGACCTGGGAACTTCAGCTATTTCTTTGTAATCAAGTTTATTTCTTGAAATTATAAATTATACTTTTTATGAAGTGAAATTTGTCCTGAATAATATATTGTGAGATATTAAAACAAAAAACAAAAATAGATTCTAGAGAAATGAAAAGAATATCTATTCTCCAGTAGTTCCAGGCAGGGTCAGCGTAATACTTCTGGGAAACTCCTCCCTCTCAGATAGGCAGGTCAGATGACAGAAGACTTGCTGAGGGGGAAAGAGAGCTCCCAGAATCCACAGTTCTGGCCTTGCCTCTTGCCAGAGCAGGTAATGTTTCTGTGAGCTCCAGAGAGCTCACTTCAAAAAAACAAAAACAGAAGTTTGTGTTTTAAAAATAAGAAAGAAAGAGAAGAACAAAGACCCAATAGCCCTTTCAGGGCTCTGGAGGTGAGCCCACAGACTTTTTTTTACCTCAGACGGGCATCTCCACTCAGTGTCCCGAGTCCCAAACACGGACGGACCTTCGCAGCAGTGCACAGACGCCGTTTTGTTTTGGCGCAAAGAAGCTTTGTAGCCGCTCCCCAACCTCCTGTTCGGCACGGGCCGGAGACGGGCAACAAGCGGCACAACAGGCACGCTAGCAGCCCACCCACCCCTCCCTCAGCCTTGGGGCGGGGAGAGGGTGAGTGCCGGCGAGCCTACATGGCTTCGCTTCTGCTCCAACCTCCGTCGCCAGCCTTGGGATGGAGACGGCAGCTTCTTCACACAGCAGGGTGCAGACGCCAATTTGCTTTTGCACTAAGAAGCTCTGGAGCTGCCCCCGACCTCCACGTTTGGCATGGGCCAGAGACGGGCAACAAGCAGCACAACAGGCACGCTAGCAGCCCAACCCCCTCAGCCAGCCTTGGGGCAGGGAGAGGGCGAGTGCCGGCAAGCCTACATGGCTTCGCATCTGCTCCGACCTCTGTCACCAGCCTTGGAACAGAGACGGCAGCCTCTTCATGGCTTTTTAGCCAAGGGGGAACGAAGAGATTCTGCTACAGCGGTGAATGTCCCAAAATGGCAAACCCCAGCAGTGCCCCCAAAGATGCCCAGGTCCCTCCCCAGGAAGCCATCCCAGCACTCCCATGGGGCAAGAGTGAGGCCACCCTCTAGCACATGGTTACTGTGGCCATGAACACTGCCCTGGGGGGTATGCAGTTGGCTCCGCGACCCTCCCCTCCTCTTTAGCCTCACACCGAGGTGCAAACCGCAGCGGACATGTCAGGTGAGGCACAGAAGGACAGCCTGTACTGGGCCCGTCTCAGCCCTCCACCAACCAGAGGAAAGAGCCTCCTCCAGAATGCCTCAAAAGGGCCAGGTCTCTCAGTGGGGACAGCTTAGGCTTAATCCCTCCAGCCCTGCGCTCCAGATGGGCAGTCTCTCCAGATGGGAGAGGAGGGTGTAGAGGACTCTCTTTCTGAAGAGGGCGAGTTTTCTGAGGAAGAGACTATTGATAACAAGCAGGACTCTCAGCTCTTCCATACGGAGCTGTTCTCTCAGAGATGTTATAGAAAGTGATCAGAGTGCTGGAACTACAAAAGGGGCAGGAGTCACAAGAACCGTCTTCCTCTTCTTCCTCATCCTCAAGAATTTGATGCGCCTCCATTGCTTTCCTGGCACAGCAGGAACCCTCGAGAGGTTTTCCTTGTGGCAATCAGGTTGGGTCATCAACTAGCTCTTGCTAACTGAGATGAAGACAGAAAACAAAAACAAAAAACTTGATACTGGTGGCTTTTCAGCCTGCAGTTGAAGCTATGAGCACTCTGAAGAAAATGGAACAGCACTGTGCAACGAGTTAGAGAGCCAGAGTGTGCCATGAGGTTTTCTCAACGCATTGCTTGTCAGAGTGAGTGTGAGTGCCATTGTTTTGGCGGGAATTGCCTGCGCTGCCAGCTAACCTTCCCTTTTACGAAGGGACAGATGGATGTGTGATCAGCATGAGGAGCATCAACCTGCTCCTGACCTCCTCCTCCTGTGTTGGGCTGGAGATGGTGAGCTACAAACATCTGGCACTGTTCCCGACCTCCTTCCCCTGCGTTGGGCTGGGGACAGTTGAGTTGAGGGGCTATACAGTGTGCCAGCAAGGGACAGCTTCTCAGTGTGGTTACCCTCTCCCACTTGTGGGGGCAGGAGCCACCACTACAGCTCCTCTTCGCAGCAGCAACTGGGCCGGGTGAGTCAGGCTATGAGCCTCTTTGCTTGTAATGTTTGGTGCACTGTCAGTTATGGCAAATCCTTGAAAGGATTGTTTTGGCAGGAATGGCCTGCGTTTCCAGCTGACCTTCCTTTTAGTTGAAGGGACAGACAGCTGTGAGATAGGTGTAAGGAGCCACAAACATTTGACACTGCTCCCTCCCTTCCTCCCTGGCCCCAGGTTTCCCTCACAGGCCCCTCAGCCAGCCGTGAGTGCGATAACTTAGTCTCTGCTATAAATTCTATTCAGCAGAGTGTGGTTGCCATGGTAGTGGCATTGCAGCCTTCTACCTCCAGGGCAACTAATCAGCCTAAAGGCCTTGACTTGCACAGGCCTTCACAGCATTTAACATGCAAGGCTCCCAAGCGAGAATTCCACAGGGGGCTCTCTCTGGTAAGGGGATTGGCTCCTGGAAACAGATATCTCAGATCCCTCAGCTTCAAGCAAGGAGGGCGAGCTATCGGGGGAGGTGCCTGTTAATGCAGATGATCACCTCAAAAGGCTGTTCCCTGTAGAGTTTTTCCCCAGGTTATTAACCAATTAGGTCTCTGAATCTCACCACAGAGACTGGGGAAGCTTCATCTTCCACAACTCTAACAGGTCCCGGGCCCAAGTGTTTTTCTTTTATTTTTCCTCAGTCCTCTCAAGCCAGCCTAAGTCCTGTTTTTCTGAGGCTTTCAAATCTATTATGGATGCGGAGTGAGTGACTCAGACGCAGAAGAAGCATTCCTCTAGATTGCTGGATAAAGTGTGTTCATTGTACATGTTGCAAACCCTGAAGATTCCCATGGTGGATGCTCCCAGGTGCTGCCTTATCCTTGCACATGATCATTCCCTCCAAGAGGGAAGGAGGGCCCAGAGACCCATGGGATAAGAGGTTAGAGTGGCCCTTAAGAGGGCACTCAAATACTGCTCTTACTCTTCAGAGAGTATCACTTGGGATAAGTATGAGGAGCAATGGTATGACACACAGCCACTTAAGTTTTTCCAGCTCATTAGGAAGCACTGCAAGTTTTCGCTGTTTCTCAGCTTTTTGGATTATTGATTGAGAAAGAATGGCTGCTCTTTACAAGGACATCTTTGAGTGGGCCAGTAAATTTTACACCTATCACGTTATCTGGGGGCCTGGCCTTTCCAGACTGCCCCCAGGCATTGTGGGATGTGGTCCCCTCCTGGCCACTAGCAACCTTCAGTAGCCCAGGAGGCATTTCCCTTAGCCCAATTAGTAGTGTAGCACAGCATCAAGACTGGATTTTCAGCCAACCCCCGCTTCCAGGACACAAGGCACACCATGTGGTAAAACGTAATGATTTATTAAAACTACAAGTTACAGCATAGGCATAAGAAGGCCTTTAAAGCAGGCCACAAGCATAGTACAGCTACATGATGCTTAATGCAACATGTGACAACACCTTACCCAAGGAAGATATGCAGCGGCTAAAGCTGCTCTTAATAGATGCCCTAGTATCAGCCTTAGGGTCACCCTCTGTCCTAACTTCTGATAGTGTGGGTCTTCCCAGGGATCCAGTAGATCAAAAGATCAAGATGGTATCAAGAAAGACATTAGAGGCCTCAGCTACTCACTTGCGAGCATCTATTGCTACTTTTCTATTCAAAAGGGCATCTATTTTTGTGGATTTAGGTGGTCATGGACCATTAGGAAATTCCACATCAATCAAGAAAGGATCACAGGAAATTTCCTTCTGCAGCTTCCTTTGGGGCTGATGCCATGGCTGATTCTATTCAGTTTACTGCTTGGGCCGTGGCAGCAGGTTTAGCTGTGTGCCAAAGCACCTGGCTACGCAATTGGAACATAGATATTGCTTCTCATTCTAAGGGGGTTAGTGTCCCCTTTAAGGAGGAAAAGGGTTTTGTTTTGTTTTGGAGAGGGCCTCATTCTATTCTTGTAGCCAGAAGACAGGGAGACTACATAGCTTTGCTGGACCTCCAAGAAATGTACCTCCGATTCAGGTTTTCCTCGGCACCAAGAGTCTTCACCCAGGTGCTAGTAGTATTGATTACATTTGAGGTCTCAGGGTATCACATCCCTTTTTCTTACAGGAATAAAATTCTCCTGAGAGCAAGGTCTCTAGAAATAAGGAGAACCCCCTGACTAGACCATCATTTGCCTGAGACTCCATGGTTTAATCATCAGAGTTGCCTTTTCTGTTTCAGACCATCGGACATTTTGGAGCAGTCTTAAACACCAGACAGTGTATTGTTTTCGTGTCCCAGGAGAGGTGATCCAGAGTGCATGAGAACATAAGTCCAGCTGGAATAGCTAGGCTATTCAGAGGCAGTCCTGTCCACACTCCTGTCAGATAAGAAGGAGTTCAATGGACAAGGTCTACAACAACACTTGGAAGGTCTTTAAGACCTGGTGTCTGGGTAAGCAAATCAACCCTATTCACCCCAGGGTGCGGCACCTGCTGGAGTTTCTCCAGTCAGGATTAGACAAGTGCCTGATCATGGCTATGCTAAAGTGTCAGGTTTCCACCATAGTATCAATACCGGGTTTCCCTAGGGGGAGAGTGTTATCCTCTCACCCCCACGTTAAAAATTTTTTAAAGGGGGTGGCTCTTTTAACCCTCCCCCAGTTCCAAGGGCCCCCACATGGGGTCTGACCCTGCATAAGGCCCTAACTTGGCCTCCTTTCGAGCTGATGGCCACCTGTCCTCTCAAGAGCTCTCTTTTTAAAAAACTGTTTTTTTTTTTTCTGGTTGGTATTACCTCAGCCAGAAGAGTTTCTGAGATGGCAGCCCTGTCAGTGGCCAAAGAGCTCTGCAAGTTTCAAGAGGACAGGGTCACGTTGAGGTTGGGCCCTATTTTTTTACCAAATGCAAACTCACTCTTTCATAGAGCAGAAGATGTGGTGTTACCTTCCTTCTGCCCCAATCCCAGTCACACTAAAAGGGATTGGCATACGTTGGACTTCCGGAGGGCTCTTAGTTTCTATATCTCCCGGTTGGCCTCTTTCAGACAATCTGAGCCTCTGTTTGTACAGTACAGGAATGCCAAACAGGGACAAAGAGTATCCCCATCCACGCTGTCTCGTTGGGTATGGGATGCAATCGGATCAGCGTGTAGAGCCAGGGGTGTGGTACCTCCCGAGGGGATCGTGGCACACTCCCTCAGAGGTGCGGCAGCCTTTAAGACTTTTCCTTTGATGGAGGCCATATGCAGAGCAGCAACATGGGGTTCCCCACACACCTTCATCCGCTACTACAAGACAGATAGCTTTGCAGTCAGGGACTCAGTTTTTGCCAGACGGGTCCTGCAGAGCGTGATTCAGGATGCCTTAGTTTAATCCCACCCTCGTAATTTTTCTTTTGTGGGTACGGTTTGGGTATGTCCCAGATGTATTACGCTGACCCTGCCTGGAACTACTGGAGAACGGGAAGGTTTGTACTTAACTGTGAACTCCCCTTCTCAGTAGTTCCACGCAGGGTCAGCGTCCCGCCCACAGGATTCTGAGGCATCCTGCAGTTTTTTCTGCAGGAGGTTGTCGCCTGCATAACCACAGGGTATGGCGCAGAGTCATGGGGTGATGAAGTGAGCTAGGGCCTGTCGCTCAGCCTCATCCCAGAATGCAGCCTGTTGTGGGCTCTAAGGAAAGGGAGAATGTCTGGTGAGGACTTCACGAAGTGCCAAGAATCCAGCGACAAGGAGGGAGACACAGAGGCTTTAACCGAACTGGGGATTCTGGGAGCTTTCCCTCCCCCTCTGCAAGTCTTCTGTCATCTGACCTGCCAATCTGAGAGGGAGGAGCTTCCCAGATGTATTACGCTGACCCTGCCTGGAACTACTGAGAAGGGGAGTTCACAGGAAGTACAAACCTTCCCGTTTGCCTGCAGATTTGCTCAATCTATATTAGTGGTGTAGCTTAGAACATAAGAGTATTTTAACATACAACTTAAAAAATAATGTATCATTAACATTCTAAATTCTTTTTTTTTGTATGTATTCATTTTAATAGTTCAAGTATATACTTCCAGGACTTACATTTTAAAACAAAACAGTGTACTATTCAAAACAAAACACTGTAATTCTTCATAAATAGATATAAAATATTTTTTGAAAGATGTCATACAATTTACATTTTCTATTGCTCAAGGTGTTAGATGCCTTTCCCCCCCCTTAGATGTTCTACCTTTTCTCTTAATTGTAGATTTTGTTTTACTGCAGCCGTAGGAGTTCCCCAGGAGTTCCACCTATCAAAACATTCCTTGAAAGTAATAAAATTGAGGAAACAATGATTACCAACAAGCACAGAAAAATGTTCAAAAGACTGCAGGGAGGCTTTGTGTACCCTTCTCAGCACACAGAAATGACAATTTTCATAGTGAAAATCCCACATCCTAATTTGGTTCAGCACTACAAATAATGATCACACTTTTGTTCTTAAGAGGTGATGTGAGGACTTTGACTTAAATAAAAAAACTATAAGCAAAAGAAGAAAATATATGTATGCTTCTCAGAGCGCAATCCTAAACTGGAGTTAGGCTGGCATAAGCTAAGCCAGCAAAGTTTGGCCAGCACAAGAATAAAGAATTTTTGGACTACTCTAGGAGTCATGGAGGATGGCTCACGTCTGTGTGCTGGCCTCTCTGACTCCAAGAGTGGTTCAAACATACTTAACAGTGGCCCTTGTGCTGGGCCAAACTTTGCTGGCTTAGTTTATGCCAGCCTAACTCAGTTTAGGATTGCGCCCTCAGTGAACTCTTGCACAAGTGAAAGACTTTTCACAGTGCAGCACCAAAATATCTATAGACTTTACAGTAAAACCCTATGCCTATTTACTCAGAAGTAAGTCCCATTCAATTCAGTGGAACTTTTTCCGGGGTAATTCAAATTAAATGTTTTGAGAGGAGCTTGCACAAAATAGTGTAAGAGCCTACACCAGAAAAGAATTCCCTGAATTTGGAGTCGGCTTTCTCATAAAACACCCTTCCTGTAGTTTGGAAATGGCTCTTCTATGAATGGAAGAATTATTCCACTAGTGCATGGTCACCTTTGAGTTCAAACCCTCAAGTTTAACAATTCTCTACTTTTTATTTTTCTGGAAAAGAGCGCTTTTCATCTCCATTCTATCTGTGGACACTTGCTGTGTGATTTCCTATGGCAAGTGTTCTTTTTCTAGCAACCTGTTTCTTGTCAACCTGTTAGAGCAGATAGTACTTAAGAATTTAAGCAAGAGCCTTACTGTTTCAACAGAAAGAGGATATAGCTGGGTGGAAGTTTCTGGAAAAAAAAACCTCAGCTGTGCATTTCATAATGTGGATTTCCTATTCTAGTGTATGTTCTTTTAAATTATTACTTATGGAAAGTGCTTGATCTTGCTTTTGGAGAATTTCTGCCTCTGTAGGCATCAGGGATGTGGTGGTGCAGCGGGTTAAACCTTTCTGACTGGAAGGTTGGGAGTTCGAGACCTTGTGATGGAGTGAGCTCCTGTTGCTTGTCCCAGCTCCTGCCAACCTAGCAGTTCGAAAGCATGTAAAAATGCGAGTAGATAAATAGGTACTACTTCAATGGGAAGGTAAGTGATGTTCTGTGTGCTACAGCGTATAGTCATGCTGGCCACATGACCACGGAAGCTTGTCCTCAGACAAACGCCGGCTCTACAGGCTTAGAAATGGAGGTGAGCACCACCCCCTACAGTTGGTCACAACTAGACTATTCGGTCATGGGGAAACCTTTACCTTAGGCATCTGTACTCCACCATTAGAGTGTACAGTATATCTTCTTTCTTCTTCTTACAGCTTTTGCATAATTTTGCTTACCTTGTTTGTGGAGATCTTCTATTCTCAAATATTGATATATGTGAATTTTTTTATTTTTTTTAATCAATGCAGTCATCTTGAGCCATTCAAGTGTAATGAATTATGATAGACACTTAATTGTGTTCTAGTTCCACATACAGCTTTAGGCAAAGGCTTGTGCCTTGGTGGACTATAAAGCTCCCTTATGCAGCCACTTCTGACAGCTTTGGACTTTTTTATTGGCAATTACACAGATGGTGAAGAGTGTTTTTAGCTAGTGAAATGTGTTTAGATGAAAAAATAGTTTGCAAAAATAATTTATGCAGTGAATAGCATTTGATGTTCTTAAATTGTCTTCTAAAAGTTGTAATAGTTTACATTGGATACTATTCTGAAATAGTGTCTCATGACTAGTGTTCTGATACACAAAGGAAGAGCTGCTCATAGATATTTTAAGGTTTTAAATTATACTTTTTATTGCTGAGGCATGTTCTATCCACGTCCCTGCAGATGTGGACATGGGAAAAAATTATCTGAATTTATATGCTTACATTGGAAACAGCTGTCTGTTTGCAATGTACAAAAAACACGCTATGATTTGAAAATAAAAGTATAAATCTAACTACTGTTTACTTTAGCGAAGTAGTTTAGAGATACTTAAATTATTTACCTTCATTTTTATAGTAAGGAAGTCTCACTTGAATAACGACAGCTCCTATGCTGTTGTAGAGAATGAGGGCTCGATCCTACAGAATGCTGGCAGTATGTGTGCACTGCTGGCTAAAAGTGTTGCGAATGTACATTTGTGGCATCCAGAGAGGAGGAAGTGCTGGGCTGGCACTAGTGAGGTCAGTGCCAAACGAACAGGCCACTGGTGCTCCAGCAGCATCAGTGGCTGGTAGGTATATTCGGGGCAGGGGAGAGGCAAGGAGGGGCCGGATCTGGGTGGGGGAGGAGAGGATCAGGTCTATGCAGGGGTGAGACCTGGCGGTGGCTTCCATTGCCTGATCCAACACCCCGCCTCAGGCCAGGCAGCTCAGTACGGGGCAGCTCAATTCTCAGCTGTCAAAACAGCCAGTGGAGTCTTGAAGAGTCCCATTGTGGTGGGGTGAGGAGACCCTGGCAGCTGCAGATATCACAGGATGCAGCAGTAGCCATTGTGCCACTGGTGCTCCTAAGGAGGCTGAGCAGCTTAGGATTGGGCTGTGAGTGTCTTGTTGTAAGAGGACATCGTCTGAAAAAAGGGAAAAAATAAACGAGAAGAAAGCTAAATCATGGCTGATAAACTGCTATAATCCTGTATAGAGGGTTGACTTCTGGGAGTGGGGAAGGGTTCTTTATGAAACGTTTTGGTTAGTAGAAACATAGGTGGCTAGGCTTAAGATGTATGTATTACCTGCATGGCAGCTTGTCATGCATGTAGAAGATACTGGGAGAGTGTTAAAGAATATAGATCAGTGATGGTGAACCTTTTGGGCTTGGTGTGTCAGAAATTTGAAAAATTCGTAACTCAACTCACACACACCCCACCGCCAAAAAAAGATAAAAAATTCTTTACATATTGGAGCACATTGCTTTTCATTTAATTAATGAGCTTCTAAGACTTTCATGGCCAGTATAATATTAGAAATCAGTCACTGGTGCCAGGTCCCCAACCCAGCTTGCACTCTCTATTAAGTAGTGGCTGAAATGACAGAGGAAGAGGCTGGAAGAGCATAACAACTAGCTTACCTTTTTGACAGCAGGTTTGGGTGCTTGGACTTGGATTTCTCTCTATACTATAATGGATTCAGATTGGAGCTGTCTGTTGGTTGCTGGCTCTTTCTCTCTGTCTCTGTCTCTCTCTGTCTCTCTGTCTCTCTCTTTTTCTCGCGTGCATGCGCACACACACGCACGCACACACACGCTCCTCTCATACATACATACACACATACAGAGGCCAGCAGCAGCAGCAGTTCAATTTATATCAAATCAACTCCCCACATACACATACTTCTTTAGCCCCTGCCGGCAGCTCAGCTGCAACTTGTGCTGGGGGGGAAAGGGCTTGGGGGCGAGGTTGCTTCTGATGCTTGCATCTGAAGTGCCTCCCATCTCTCACCCAGCACCGGCAACCCAGCTGCTTGCAAGAGCTCGCTTGGGGGTGAGGTTGCTTCTGATTGTCTCTCACCCAGCACCGGCTCAGGGAAGCAAGTCTTTTAAGTGCTGGCAGAAGGTTTGGGTGCTTGGATTTATCTCGATGGCTCTCTTACTCTCCCGCCCCTCATCTCTCTCTCTCTCTCTCTCTCTCTCTCCCCCCCCCATGGCTGTCTCTCTCTCAGCGCGCACTCTCGTGTACACACACACACACACACACACACACACACACACACACACACACACA
>JAJKFI010013036.1:0-10475 GCA_029204185.1 Lerista edwardsae
AAATATTGCAAAACAAATGGGCATTAAAAATATGAAAAGAAGGGGGGAAGAGTGAAGAAGCTGCAAACAAAATAACCCCCTCCTCCCCCTGTAACTCTATAAGAGGTAAATAAAATATAGAAACTGGACCTGGGAACTTCAGCTATTTCTTTGTAATCAAGTTTATTTCTTGAAATTATAAATTATACTTTTTATGAAGTGAAATTTGTCCTGAATAATATATTGTGAGATATTAAAACAAAAAACAAAAATAGATTCTAGAGAAATGAAAAGAATATCTATTCTCCAGTAGTTCCAGGCAGGGTCAGCGTAATACTTCTGGGAAACTCCTCCCTCTCAGATAGGCAGGTCAGATGACAGAAGACTTGCTGAGGGGGAAAGAGAGCTCCCAGAATCCACAGTTCTGGCCTTGCCTCTTGCCAGAGCAGGTAATGTTTCTGTGAGCTCCAGAGAGCTCACTTCAAAAAAACAAAAACAGAAGTTTGTGTTTTAAAAATAAGAAAGAAAGAGAAGAACAAAGACCCAATAGCCCTTTCAGGGCTCTGGAGGTGAGCCCACAGACTTTTTTTTACCTCAGACGGGCATCTCCACTCAGTGTCCCGAGTCCCAAACACGGACGGACCTTCGCAGCAGTGCACAGACGCCGTTTTGTTTTGGCGCAAAGAAGCTTTGTAGCCGCTCCCCAACCTCCTGTTCGGCACGGGCCGGAGACGGGCAACAAGCGGCACAACAGGCACGCTAGCAGCCCACCCACCCCTCCCTCAGCCTTGGGGCGGGGAGAGGGTGAGTGCCGGCGAGCCTACATGGCTTCGCTTCTGCTCCAACCTCCGTCGCCAGCCTTGGGATGGAGACGGCAGCTTCTTCACACAGCAGGGTGCAGACGCCAATTTGCTTTTGCACTAAGAAGCTCTGGAGCTGCCCCCGACCTCCACGTTTGGCATGGGCCAGAGACGGGCAACAAGCAGCACAACAGGCACGCTAGCAGCCCAACCCCCTCAGCCAGCCTTGGGGCAGGGAGAGGGCGAGTGCCGGCAAGCCTACATGGCTTCGCATCTGCTCCGACCTCTGTCACCAGCCTTGGAACAGAGACGGCAGCCTCTTCATGGCTTTTTAGCCAAGGGGGAACGAAGAGATTCTGCTACAGCGGTGAATGTCCCAAAATGGCAAACCCCAGCAGTGCCCCCAAAGATGCCCAGGTCCCTCCCCAGGAAGCCATCCCAGCACTCCCATGGGGCAAGAGTGAGGCCACCCTCTAGCACATGGTTACTGTGGCCATGAACACTGCCCTGGGGGGTATGCAGTTGGCTCCGCGACCCTCCCCTCCTCTTTAGCCTCACACCGAGGTGCAAACCGCAGCGGACATGTCAGGTGAGGCACAGAAGGACAGCCTGTACTGGGCCCGTCTCAGCCCTCCACCAACCAGAGGAAAGAGCCTCCTCCAGAATGCCTCAAAAGGGCCAGGTCTCTCAGTGGGGACAGCTTAGGCTTAATCCCTCCAGCCCTGCGCTCCAGATGGGCAGTCTCTCCAGATGGGAGAGGAGGGTGTAGAGGACTCTCTTTCTGAAGAGGGCGAGTTTTCTGAGGAAGAGACTATTGATAACAAGCAGGACTCTCAGCTCTTCCATACGGAGCTGTTCTCTCAGAGATGTTATAGAAAGTGATCAGAGTGCTGGAACTACAAAAGGGGCAGGAGTCACAAGAACCGTCTTCCTCTTCTTCCTCATCCTCAAGAATTTGATGCGCCTCCATTGCTTTCCTGGCACAGCAGGAACCCTCGAGAGGTTTTCCTTGTGGCAATCAGGTTGGGTCATCAACTAGCTCTTGCTAACTGAGATGAAGACAGAAAACAAAAACAAAAAACTTGATACTGGTGGCTTTTCAGCCTGCAGTTGAAGCTATGAGCACTCTGAAGAAAATGGAACAGCACTGTGCAACGAGTTAGAGAGCCAGAGTGTGCCATGAGGTTTTCTCAACGCATTGCTTGTCAGAGTGAGTGTGAGTGCCATTGTTTTGGCGGGAATTGCCTGCGCTGCCAGCTAACCTTCCCTTTTACGAAGGGACAGATGGATGTGTGATCAGCATGAGGAGCATCAACCTGCTCCTGACCTCCTCCTCCTGTGTTGGGCTGGAGATGGTGAGCTACAAACATCTGGCACTGTTCCCGACCTCCTTCCCCTGCGTTGGGCTGGGGACAGTTGAGTTGAGGGGCTATACAGTGTGCCAGCAAGGGACAGCTTCTCAGTGTGGTTACCCTCTCCCACTTGTGGGGGCAGGAGCCACCACTACAGCTCCTCTTCGCAGCAGCAACTGGGCCGGGTGAGTCAGGCTATGAGCCTCTTTGCTTGTAATGTTTGGTGCACTGTCAGTTATGGCAAATCCTTGAAAGGATTGTTTTGGCAGGAATGGCCTGCGTTTCCAGCTGACCTTCCTTTTAGTTGAAGGGACAGACAGCTGTGAGATAGGTGTAAGGAGCCACAAACATTTGACACTGCTCCCTCCCTTCCTCCCTGGCCCCAGGTTTCCCTCACAGGCCCCTCAGCCAGCCGTGAGTGCGATAACTTAGTCTCTGCTATAAATTCTATTCAGCAGAGTGTGGTTGCCATGGTAGTGGCATTGCAGCCTTCTACCTCCAGGGCAACTAATCAGCCTAAAGGCCTTGACTTGCACAGGCCTTCACAGCATTTAACATGCAAGGCTCCCAAGCGAGAATTCCACAGGGGGCTCTCTCTGGTAAGGGGATTGGCTCCTGGAAACAGATATCTCAGATCCCTCAGCTTCAAGCAAGGAGGGCGAGCTATCGGGGGAGGTGCCTGTTAATGCAGATGATCACCTCAAAAGGCTGTTCCCTGTAGAGTTTTTCCCCAGGTTATTAACCAATTAGGTCTCTGAATCTCACCACAGAGACTGGGGAAGCTTCATCTTCCACAACTCTAACAGGTCCCGGGCCCAAGTGTTTTTCTTTTATTTTTCCTCAGTCCTCTCAAGCCAGCCTAAGTCCTGTTTTTCTGAGGCTTTCAAATCTATTATGGATGCGGAGTGAGTGACTCAGACGCAGAAGAAGCATTCCTCTAGATTGCTGGATAAAGTGTGTTCATTGTACATGTTGCAAACCCTGAAGATTCCCATGGTGGATGCTCCCAGGTGCTGCCTTATCCTTGCACATGATCATTCCCTCCAAGAGGGAAGGAGGGCCCAGAGACCCATGGGATAAGAGGTTAGAGTGGCCCTTAAGAGGGCACTCAAATACTGCTCTTACTCTTCAGAGAGTATCACTTGGGATAAGTATGAGGAGCAATGGTATGACACACAGCCACTTAAGTTTTTCCAGCTCATTAGGAAGCACTGCAAGTTTTCGCTGTTTCTCAGCTTTTTGGATTATTGATTGAGAAAGAATGGCTGCTCTTTACAAGGACATCTTTGAGTGGGCCAGTAAATTTTACACCTATCACGTTATCTGGGGGCCTGGCCTTTCCAGACTGCCCCCAGGCATTGTGGGATGTGGTCCCCTCCTGGCCACTAGCAACCTTCAGTAGCCCAGGAGGCATTTCCCTTAGCCCAATTAGTAGTGTAGCACAGCATCAAGACTGGATTTTCAGCCAACCCCCGCTTCCAGGACACAAGGCACACCATGTGGTAAAACGTAATGATTTATTAAAACTACAAGTTACAGCATAGGCATAAGAAGGCCTTTAAAGCAGGCCACAAGCATAGTACAGCTACATGATGCTTAATGCAACATGTGACAACACCTTACCCAAGGAAGATATGCAGCGGCTAAAGCTGCTCTTAATAGATGCCCTAGTATCAGCCTTAGGGTCACCCTCTGTCCTAACTTCTGATAGTGTGGGTCTTCCCAGGGATCCAGTAGATCAAAAGATCAAGATGGTATCAAGAAAGACATTAGAGGCCTCAGCTACTCACTTGCGAGCATCTATTGCTACTTTTCTATTCAAAAGGGCATCTATTTTTGTGGATTTAGGTGGTCATGGACCATTAGGAAATTCCACATCAATCAAGAAAGGATCACAGGAAATTTCCTTCTGCAGCTTCCTTTGGGGCTGATGCCATGGCTGATTCTATTCAGTTTACTGCTTGGGCCGTGGCAGCAGGTTTAGCTGTGTGCCAAAGCACCTGGCTACGCAATTGGAACATAGATATTGCTTCTCATTCTAAGGGGGTTAGTGTCCCCTTTAAGGAGGAAAAGGGTTTTGTTTTGTTTTGGAGAGGGCCTCATTCTATTCTTGTAGCCAGAAGACAGGGAGACTACATAGCTTTGCTGGACCTCCAAGAAATGTACCTCCGATTCAGGTTTTCCTCGGCACCAAGAGTCTTCACCCAGGTGCTAGTAGTATTGATTACATTTGAGGTCTCAGGGTATCACATCCCTTTTTCTTACAGGAATAAAATTCTCCTGAGAGCAAGGTCTCTAGAAATAAGGAGAACCCCCTGACTAGACCATCATTTGCCTGAGACTCCATGGTTTAATCATCAGAGTTGCCTTTTCTGTTTCAGACCATCGGACATTTTGGAGCAGTCTTAAACACCAGACAGTGTATTGTTTTCGTGTCCCAGGAGAGGTGATCCAGAGTGCATGAGAACATAAGTCCAGCTGGAATAGCTAGGCTATTCAGAGGCAGTCCTGTCCACACTCCTGTCAGATAAGAAGGAGTTCAATGGACAAGGTCTACAACAACACTTGGAAGGTCTTTAAGACCTGGTGTCTGGGTAAGCAAATCAACCCTATTCACCCCAGGGTGCGGCACCTGCTGGAGTTTCTCCAGTCAGGATTAGACAAGTGCCTGATCATGGCTATGCTAAAGTGTCAGGTTTCCACCATAGTATCAATACCGGGTTTCCCTAGGGGGAGAGTGTTATCCTCTCACCCCCACGTTAAAAATTTTTTAAAGGGGGTGGCTCTTTTAACCCTCCCCCAGTTCCAAGGGCCCCCACATGGGGTCTGACCCTGCATAAGGCCCTAACTTGGCCTCCTTTCGAGCTGATGGCCACCTGTCCTCTCAAGAGCTCTCTTTTTAAAAAACTGTTTTTTTTTTTCTGGTTGGTATTACCTCAGCCAGAAGAGTTTCTGAGATGGCAGCCCTGTCAGTGGCCAAAGAGCTCTGCAAGTTTCAAGAGGACAGGGTCACGTTGAGGTTGGGCCCTATTTTTTTACCAAATGCAAACTCACTCTTTCATAGAGCAGAAGATGTGGTGTTACCTTCCTTCTGCCCCAATCCCAGTCACACTAAAAGGGATTGGCATACGTTGGACTTCCGGAGGGCTCTTAGTTTCTATATCTCCCGGTTGGCCTCTTTCAGACAATCTGAGCCTCTGTTTGTACAGTACAGGAATGCCAAACAGGGACAAAGAGTATCCCCATCCACGCTGTCTCGTTGGGTATGGGATGCAATCGGATCAGCGTGTAGAGCCAGGGGTGTGGTACCTCCCGAGGGGATCGTGGCACACTCCCTCAGAGGTGCGGCAGCCTTTAAGACTTTTCCTTTGATGGAGGCCATATGCAGAGCAGCAACATGGGGTTCCCCACACACCTTCATCCGCTACTACAAGACAGATAGCTTTGCAGTCAGGGACTCAGTTTTTGCCAGACGGGTCCTGCAGAGCGTGATTCAGGATGCCTTAGTTTAATCCCACCCTCGTAATTTTTCTTTTGTGGGTACGGTTTGGGTATGTCCCAGATGTATTACGCTGACCCTGCCTGGAACTACTGGAGAACGGGAAGGTTTGTACTTAACTGTGAACTCCCCTTCTCAGTAGTTCCACGCAGGGTCAGCGTCCCGCCCACAGGATTCTGAGGCATCCTGCAGTTTTTTCTGCAGGAGGTTGTCGCCTGCATAACCACAGGGTATGGCGCAGAGTCATGGGGTGATGAAGTGAGCTAGGGCCTGTCGCTCAGCCTCATCCCAGAATGCAGCCTGTTGTGGGCTCTAAGGAAAGGGAGAATGTCTGGTGAGGACTTCACGAAGTGCCAAGAATCCAGCGACAAGGAGGGAGACACAGAGGCTTTAACCGAACTGGGGATTCTGGGAGCTTTCCCTCCCCCTCTGCAAGTCTTCTGTCATCTGACCTGCCAATCTGAGAGGGAGGAGCTTCCCAGATGTATTACGCTGACCCTGCCTGGAACTACTGAGAAGGGGAGTTCACAGGAAGTACAAACCTTCCCGTTTGCCTGCAGATTTGCTCAATCTATATTAGTGGTGTAGCTTAGAACATAAGAGTATTTTAACATACAACTTAAAAAATAATGTATCATTAACATTCTAAATTCTTTTTTTTTGTATGTATTCATTTTAATAGTTCAAGTATATACTTCCAGGACTTACATTTTAAAACAAAACAGTGTACTATTCAAAACAAAACACTGTAATTCTTCATAAATAGATATAAAATATTTTTTGAAAGATGTCATACAATTTACATTTTCTATTGCTCAAGGTGTTAGATGCCTTTCCCCCCCTTAGATGTTCTACCTTTTCTCTTAATTGTAGATTTTGTTTTACTGCAGCCGTAGGAGTTCCCCAGGAGTTCCACCTATCAAAACATTCCTTGAAAGTAATAAAATTGAGGAAACAATGATTACCAACAAGCACAGAAAAATGTTCAAAAGACTGCAGGGAGGCTTTGTGTACCCTTCTCAGCACACAGAAATGACAATTTTCATAGTGAAAATCCCACATCCTAATTTGGTTCAGCACTACAAATAATGATCACACTTTTGTTCTTAAGAGGTGATGTGAGGACTTTGACTTAAATAAAAAAACTATAAGCAAAAGAAGAAAATATATGTATGCTTCTCAGAGCGCAATCCTAAACTGGAGTTAGGCTGGCATAAGCTAAGCCAGCAAAGTTTGGCCAGCACAAGAATAAAGAATTTTTGGACTACTCTAGGAGTCATGGAGGATGGCTCACGTCTGTGTGCTGGCCTCTCTGACTCCAAGAGTGGTTCAAACATACTTAACAGTGGCCCTTGTGCTGGGCCAAACTTTGCTGGCTTAGTTTATGCCAGCCTAACTCAGTTTAGGATTGCGCCCTCAGTGAACTCTTGCACAAGTGAAAGACTTTTCACAGTGCAGCACCAAAATATCTATAGACTTTACAGTAAAACCCTATGCCTATTTACTCAGAAGTAAGTCCCATTCAATTCAGTGGAACTTTTTCCGGGGTAATTCAAATTAAATGTTTTGAGAGGAGCTTGCACAAAATAGTGTAAGAGCCTACACCAGAAAAGAATTCCCTGAATTTGGAGTCGGCTTTCTCATAAAACACCCTTCCTGTAGTTTGGAAATGGCTCTTCTATGAATGGAAGAATTATTCCACTAGTGCATGGTCACCTTTGAGTTCAAACCCTCAAGTTTAACAATTCTCTACTTTTTATTTTTCTGGAAAAGAGCGCTTTTCATCTCCATTCTATCTGTGGACACTTGCTGTGTGATTTCCTATGGCAAGTGTTCTTTTTCTAGCAACCTGTTTCTTGTCAACCTGTTAGAGCAGATAGTACTTAAGAATTTAAGCAAGAGCCTTACTGTTTCAACAGAAAGAGGATATAGCTGGGTGGAAGTTTCTGGAAAAAAAACCTCAGCTGTGCATTTCATAATGTGGATTTCCTATTCTAGTGTATGTTCTTTTAAATTATTACTTATGGAAAGTGCTTGATCTTGCTTTTGGAGAATTTCTGCCTCTGTAGGCATCAGGGATGTGGTGGTGCAGCGGGTTAAACCTTTCTGACTGGAAGGTTGGGAGTTCGAGACCTTGTGATGGAGTGAGCTCCTGTTGCTTGTCCCAGCTCCTGCCAACCTAGCAGTTCGAAAGCATGTAAAAATGCGAGTAGATAAATAGGTACTACTTCAATGGGAAGGTAAGTGATGTTCTGTGTGCTACAGCGTATAGTCATGCTGGCCACATGACCACGGAAGCTTGTCCTCAGACAAACGCCGGCTCTACAGGCTTAGAAATGGAGGTGAGCACCACCCCCTACAGTTGGTCACAACTAGACTATTCGGTCATGGGGAAACCTTTACCTTAGGCATCTGTACTCCACCATTAGAGTGTACAGTATATCTTCTTTCTTCTTCTTACAGCTTTTGCATAATTTTGCTTACCTTGTTTGTGGAGATCTTCTATTCTCAAATATTGATATATGTGAATTTTTTTATTTTTTTTAATCAATGCAGTCATCTTGAGCCATTCAAGTGTAATGAATTATGATAGACACTTAATTGTGTTCTAGTTCCACATACAGCTTTAGGCAAAGGCTTGTGCCTTGGTGGACTATAAAGCTCCCTTATGCAGCCACTTCTGACAGCTTTGGACTTTTTTATTGGCAATTACACAGATGGTGAAGAGTGTTTTTAGCTAGTGAAATGTGTTTAGATGAAAAAATAGTTTGCAAAAATAATTTATGCAGTGAATAGCATTTGATGTTCTTAAATTGTCTTCTAAAAGTTGTAATAGTTTACATTGGATACTATTCTGAAATAGTGTCTCATGACTAGTGTTCTGATACACAAAGGAAGAGCTGCTCATAGATATTTTAAGGTTTTAAATTATACTTTTTATTGCTGAGGCATGTTCTATCCACGTCCCTGCAGATGTGGACATGGGAAAAAATTATCTGAATTTATATGCTTACATTGGAAACAGCTGTCTGTTTGCAATGTACAAAAAACACGCTATGATTTGAAAATAAAAGTATAAATCTAACTACTGTTTACTTTAGCGAAGTAGTTTAGAGATACTTAAATTATTTACCTTCATTTTTATAGTAAGGAAGTCTCACTTGAATAACGACAGCTCCTATGCTGTTGTAGAGAATGAGGGCTCGATCCTACAGAATGCTGGCAGTATGTGTGCACTGCTGGCTAAAAGTGTTGCGAATGTACATTTGTGGCATCCAGAGAGGAGGAAGTGCTGGGCTGGCACTAGTGAGGTCAGTGCCAAACGAACAGGCCACTGGTGCTCCAGCAGCATCAGTGGCTGGTAGGTATATTCGGGGCAGGGGAGAGGCAAGGAGGGGCCGGATCTGGGTGGGGGAGGAGAGGATCAGGTCTATGCAGGGGTGAGACCTGGCGGTGGCTTCCATTGCCTGATCCAACACCCCGCCTCAGGCCAGGCAGCTCAGTACGGGGCAGCTCAATTCTCAGCTGTCAAAACAGCCAGTGGAGTCTTGAAGAGTCCCATTGTGGTGGGGTGAGGAGACCCTGGCAGCTGCAGATATCACAGGATGCAGCAGTAGCCATTGTGCCACTGGTGCTCCTAAGGAGGCTGAGCAGCTTAGGATTGGGCTGTGAGTGTCTTGTTGTAAGAGGACATCGTCTGAAAAAAGGGAAAAAATAAACGAGAAGAAAGCTAAATCATGGCTGATAAACTGCTATAATCCTGTATAGAGGGTTGACTTCTGGGAGTGGGGAAGGGTTCTTTATGAAACGTTTTGGTTAGTAGAAACATAGGTGGCTAGGCTTAAGATGTATGTATTACCTGCATGGCAGCTTGTCATGCATGTAGAAGATACTGGGAGAGTGTTAAAGAATATAGATCAGTGATGGTGAACCTTTTGGGCTTGGTGTGTCAGAAATTTGAAAAATTCGTAACTCAACTCACACACACCCCACCGCCAAAAAAAGATAAAAAATTCTTTACATATTGGAGCACATTGCTTTTCATTTAATTAATGAGCTTCTAAGACTTTCATGGCCAGTATAATATTAGAAATCAGTCACTGGTGCCAGGTCCCCAACCCAGCTTGCACTCTCTATTAAGTAGTGGCTGAAATGACAGAGGAAGAGGCTGGAAGAGCATAACAACTAGCTTACCTTTTTGACAGCAGGTTTGGGTGCTTGGACTTGGATTTCTCTCTATACTATAATGGATTCAGATTGGAGCTGTCTGTTGGTTGCTGGCTCTTTCTCTCTGTCTCTGTCTCTCTCTGTCTCTCTGTCTCTCTCTTTTTCTCGCGTGCATGCGCACACACACGCACGCACACACACGCTCCTCTCATACATACATACACACATACAGAGGCCAGCAGCAGCAGCAGTTCAATTTATATCAAATCAACTCCCCACATACACATACTTCTTTAGCCCCTGCCGGCAGCTCAGCTGCAACTTGTGCTGGGGGGAAAGGGCTTGGGGGCGAGGTTGCTTCTGATGCTTGCATCTGAAGTGCCTCCCATCTCTCACCCAGCACCGGCAACCCAGCTGCTTGCAAGAGCTCGCTTGGGGGTGAGGTTGCTTCTGATTGTCTCTCACCCAGCACCGGCTCAGGGAAGCAAGTCTTTTAAGTGCTGGCAGAAGGTTTGGGTGCTTGGATTTATCTCGATGGCTCTCTTACTCTCCCGCCCCTCATCTCTCTCTCTCTCTCTCTCTCTCTCTCCCCCCCCCATGGCTGTCTCTCTCTCAGCGCGCACTCTCGTGTACACACACACACACACACACACACACACACACACACACACACACACA
>JAJKFI010013039.1:0-23845 GCA_029204185.1 Lerista edwardsae
TCTCTCTCTCTCTCTCTCTCTCTCTCTCTCTCTCTCTCTCTCTCTCTGTGTGTGTGTGCGTGTGTGTGTGTGTGTGTGTGAGAGAGAGAGAGGCAGACCGTTTGCCTGGGATGCCATTTGTAGAAGGGTGCTGGGGCTGCCACCCTGTGTCGCCCTCCCTCCCTCCCGTTTGGAATTGCTCCTAAATGGAGTGATTCTGGACATGGGGGGGTCTGGCGTAGTGGCGCAGGGGCTGATGCGGGGGCGATGCTAGGGGTGTGGTGACACAGGAACATCGCCCTGCCCCAGGTGCCATCAGAGCCCACGACGGCTGTGTGTGTGTGTGTGTGTGTGTGTGTGTGTGTGTGTGTGTGTGGTGTCTCTAAAGATAACTTGTCTTCAAATTCTCTTACAGCCTATGGCCAGTGTTTGCTAAACACCCCTCAGTTCAATGACAACACAGAATGACCCTAGGAAATAGGAACATTCACCCAAGCTGTCCCATAGCTTGTGTCCCATAGCTTCATTGTGTCAGGCCCACAGTCCATCTGGCTCAGGGCGCAATCCTAACCTGGAGTTAGGTCAGCAAAGTTTGGCCAGTACAAGGGCCACCGTAAAGCCCCTTTGGACCACTTTCGGAGTCAGGGAGGATGGTGCATGTCTGTGTGCTGGCCTCTCTGACTCTGAGAGTGGTCCAAACATACTTTGTGGTGTCCCTTGTGCCGGCCAAACTTTGCTGGCCTAACGGTGCCGGCCTAGCTCCAGGTTAGGATTGCACCCTAAGTGGCTGGGTACCTATCTACACAACAGGCAGTTTTTCCCAGCTCTGTCAGGAGATGCCAAAGCTTGAGCGCCCTACCTGGAGATGCCAAGACTTCTGCACACAGATCATGTGCTCTACCACTAAGCTATGATGCTTCCTAATTATCGATTGAAGGAATCCTGTGTGTTCATTAAAAAAAATCTGGCAAACGTGTATCCGTCTCTTAGGAAGTGTAATTCAGGTTTCTAAAGAACTTGGCGTGATTTGGATAAGGACTGGGATGGGGACAAGCAAGGACGGGGAGGAATGGAAAAAGGGAAGGGCATGGAAATTGTGTTTAAATGGCTTCTGGGTCCATCTTATCTCCCAAAGTATTTAACATCTACGTGAACACACTGGGAGAGATTTTCCAGAGATTTGGGAAGGTGTAGCCTCACCATGCTGAAGATTCCTAGCTCTGTCTTCTATCCATCTGGATACCAGTGAGATTCAGAACCAATATCTGAAATCAGTGATGGACCATGTAAATGAATAACAGCCCAATCCTATCCAGCAAACTCAGCTGCTGAATGTCTCTGGTGGCCCCTCCTGCTTGTTTTCCTGGGCACCACCAACTTGCAAAATTTTTTGAAATCCAAGATGGCAGCACTTGGCTGAGGAGGCCGTTGGGCGTTGTGTTTGGGAACCACTGCCCTAACCAGAGGAGCAGAGAAATTCACCTCAAGGCTTTTAGAGTCTCCTAGAGGTTTAGACCAACAGTTCCTACTCATAGTTTTAGCACTGGGACCCACTTATAAAAATGACACTCTGTTGGGACTAGTCTGGTAGCGTTGTGTTCCCCTCAGCCTGCCCTTCAAAGTGGACCAAGGTATGGTTGCCTAACAAGTAAATATGCACCTCCAGTTCCATAGGTCTCAGTGCATTCCCCTTGTCAACTGTCAGCTTGTGAGTTCTGCCACACACCAAAAATTGGGTTGCGACGCATTGGTGAGTCCCGATCCACAGTACTGGGACCATTGGCTTAGACCCTCTCCTCCCCCACCATGAGAGACAAGCCTCCTAGTGACTTAGTGCAGTACTGAAGGCAGTGATGTCATTCAGGGGGAACGGACCAGAACGGGCGTTCCGGATCCTAACGGGCTCTGTGGCTGGTTCCGGGTTCCCGACAAGTGCCAATCAAAAGTGAGTTCCTGTTCCTAAATCATTTGAATGACACCACTGACTGAAGGCACCCAGCCAATTTGCCATTGTAGTTAAGGGAAATGATTTGTGCTTAGCATATACTCTGGTCATAAATCCCTGACCAGAGACATCTGGGTAAGCAAGAGCCAGAACCAGCTCAAAGCACACCAGGGGGCAAGGCAATGTCCCCGCGTCCCTGCACCGGTCCCTGCCTCACACACGCCCAGAATCACTCCATTTAGTAGCCTACCAGGTGCAAGGAAGAGTGGGTGGGCGGGCCAAAATAGTGTCACTTTTCCCACCCTGCTGCAACAGACACCTGCAGTGCCCACCTCTGCTGTGCGTAGTGGGAAGTCACAAGAACTCTGTGAGCAAAAGGTAGCAAACAGAGTCTGTGCCAGGGACAAATGGGGGCCTAGGGCATAAGGAATTTTTGCACACATGCACACTGCTGGCTCATCCCTGCCTCGTTTACCAGGCAGATGGGCTGGGGGGGGGCAGATGGCTTGATGGCCGTTCCTCCTACCCTTCCTATCTGGGCACACTGCAAGCAGTGGTGAAGATTCCACCTGCATTGGATTCTTAAGGGAGAGGAAAGAGGAAGTACTTGACTGGTCTTCCTCCCGCTCTCCTCCCAGAGACCAATGGGAATTTTCCCAGGGGCCCTAGAAGTTCAGGTAGGAAAATCTAGAGTTATTTGATGGTTCTCAGTTTTTCCTAACTGAAACATGAGATTGCATTGACTTCTGCAGTAGTGAAGAAGTGGGGGTGACCAAGGCCCTCCGGGAGCAGTAGGCCACCGTCACATGTCCACATGTCCAAAAATAGTGATCCACAATTGGTAGGCAGGGTGCTTATTCAGGACAGATAGAGGCATAGCAAAGAATGGGTGCCATAATTCCATTCTGTGTGTCTCAGCTGAACTCCCTTGCAGTCACCTGATATCCCCCCCCTCCATTTTAGGATTTGTCTATTGCTGGAGATACTGTTGTTGCCTATTCAGTGCTCACCTGTCCAGTGGCAGGAGTTTTGGCGGAACTGTGTCTCCATTTAGCAGCCTTTTGCAGGCACCACGTTTGGAAGGGTGGCCGACTGTCCTGGATATATTCCCAGCCTTGCTAACCTTAATTGAGATGAGAGCCTGTCGGTCAGCTCAGCTCTGGAGAAGAAGAGATGGTTGAGGAGGATGCGGGATTTCTACCTGTTCCAGAATTCATGGGCTCATATCATCCCAAGGAGCAGATTGCTTTTGTGTGTGGTGTGCCCAGGCAGTGGCGCCATTCCCCACTTGCCTTTGTCGGGCAGTGGCCAGCGCTCACCTTTGACTTATAGCCCAACCCAAATGCGCCCTAGGGCTGACGCAAGCGGCTTGCGTTGGCACAACGCTGTTGCACATGTGCTGTAAAGCACGTGCGTGCCAGCGCAAGGCGCGCATTGTTGACCCTGCAGTGTGGGAGCAGCCAGCAGGTAAGGCGCCGTTGCGCTGGCCTTGTTCGGCCAGGGCAGTGGCTCTTCTGGGCGGGGGGAAGGTGGGAGGGAGGGAGGGAGGGAGGGAGGGTGGAATGCGGCAGGTGGAGGGCGGTCAGGGAGGCAGTCCTGCCCAGGGAGGGGGGTGGAGCCTGGATGCAGCAATTAGGATGCAGCAATTAGATCACTGTGGCACTGTCGGGACAGCCAAAACTGAGCCAATCCCCTGAGCCAATCCCCTGGAATGGCCCAGTTTTGCTTCCAAGTGGTGGGTCACAACCCACACTTTGGGAAGCACTGAGCAAATAGATTGCCATACAAATGAACTTCCTTGTGTGTTTCCTCTGATTTTGCATTGCAGATTCCAGTCTTGGGAGTTGTGGAACAAAGGGCTTGAATCTGCGTGCTAAAAGTAACTTTTCTGTGTGTGTTCACGCAAAATGCCAGCTCTCAGGCAACCCGACTAATGTCAGCTCAGTGCACGTATTGCCGGTGGCGTTTCTACAGGGATGGCAAAGCTCTAAGTTTTGCAAGAAGCCTTACCTTGCAGTGGAAATCACTCCTCTCCTGCACCGTTTTAGCCAATCTTGGCGTTGCTTACTGGCTACAGCAGCAAGGGAGAGGAGGGATTTACATGACAGGGTAAGGCTTCTTGCAAAACTTAGAGCTTTGCCATCCCTGTAGAAACGCCTCTGCGTATTGCATTTGTTTTCTTTGGATTTTGAAAGACTTGCGTCCCGTCTCCAAGCAGCAAACAATTTTATTAAAAAACAATAGGATGAAAAACAACAGCACTCAAAGCACCGAAAATGTGTTTTCTCTCTTGAGGTTTTTTGTTTAGTTCCAAAATTCAAATACTGCCAGGGGAGGCCTGGGAAACATTTTTAAAAAGTACCTACTCAAATTTTTTTTTTAAAAGAGGAAGGGGCATCGAGGGCGCCCCAAAGGAGTGCATTCCATGAGGAGGGGGCTGCCATTGACAAGGCTGTCCCAGATTTCTATATCAAATTGCTAGATCACGGAGCTGAGCTTATTTTTAGCCTTCACCGCCCGTTTCACTACAAGCCTTTTACCTCTAGCCATGTGGATCGCAGCTCCAGAACCTGTTTCCATCACGTCTCAAGTCATAAGAAAGGAATGTCTCTGAAACACGTGCAGCATTGCCTTTCCCCTCGCTAATAGGAAGCACAACTGACCCTCTCGCAAGAGACATTTCTCCCTCTTTCCCCCACCCCCGGGGATCCCACAGAGACCTCCTAACCCATGAGGTGGTGACAACCACCCCTTTCCGCTGGTTGAAGGGGAAAGGTGTCCGAAACGGCTGGTTTTGCAGGGTTGCCAAGGAAACCTCCCGGCCACTGCGGGTTGGTCTATGCCAATGTGTTTTCAACATAGGCAGATGCAGAAAACTCCCTCGCTACATCTGGTATCGCAAACGGCGATGATTATTTATTTAACTTTCCATGGTAACGTATAGGCTCGGAGGATAGAGTTAGCTCACATTTCCAGTCTGACCACAATATATGAGGTTGGGAAAGAATTTCCCCAGATCACATTGGCTGTTGACTGGAGACCCGTTTTGTAGTTGAGTCTATTACTAATTACAGCGTGCGTATGCATTACCAAATCTATTCTCTTTCTCCCTTGCCTCATCTTTCTGATTCTCTCTCCCAGTCTCTTTTTCTTGTCTTGTCTTCCATCTCTCCTCCTCCTCCTCCTCCTCCATTTCAGTCATTCTTTGCTTCTCCAGGCTTTCTCTTTTCCCTCCCCCCTCCAACAGACAGTATTTTAAAAGATGGAGCCATGTTTTTAATTGCAGTGCACAGTAGTCAAGCGTTGGTCCATAGTTTTGTGTGTCTCCTTACTACTGGATCTTGAAATAGTGGAACCATAGTGGTCCTCTTCAGAACATAATTAGGGAGCATAGACAACTAGTGTAGGGATAAGAGAAGGGAAATCAAAATATGTATGCCAAGCTATGCATGCAGTCCCAACTCTACACTGGGTCATGAATATAAGCCTGTGTAAATGAGAAAACAGTTGCCCAGTTCAGACCACCTGCATCGTGAACGCAAGGACCCATCCTCTCCCCTTCCTGCATGTGTAGCACCTTTTCCCCGTGCTGTTCCAGCTGCAAGGTGGGAATCCTGATTAATGAAATGACACTTCTTCATGTCGTCCAAATCTGGGAATTGTGGTTTAATTGTGGTTTACAAGCCAGGATATGAAGCCAGAATCTGATCTAAGTACAAAAATACTGTTTAGATCAGTGGTTCTAAAACTGGTTATCTTTTCTTGAAATACTTGGGATGGTATGAAGGATGTTTCAGAATTAAGCTTTAAGGTAGGGGCTCTCCTTCCCTTGCAGACCTAGGTGAGGTCCCATGTCCTTGTAGCTCCAGTCGCAGCAGCGGAATTCTGGTTCCTAGTTTTGTTTGTGTCTGACTGGAGACCCAAAGGATGAGTACAGTACCTTCAAAGCAGTAGTTTCCAAACATTTTGACTGGCGGCTCCCTTGACCACCAGGGCCATTGGCTGTGGCTCCCCATTTCTGGATATAATCCTATACATTACATAGGGCAGTGAGTGTTTCGTGAGGATTCCTCGACTCCCCTGGCTGGGAACCATGGCTCACAGTTTGGGAACCACTGCTATAAAGAGATCTTAGAACACTGGTGCTACTCGCCTGCCCTTCCTTCTGTGTCATTCAGTTCTTGAGCGTTCTTGCGTAGTACTCTCTGTTGATTTCTCTGTCACCTGAGTTCCCCAACAACAAATTTAATTTACATACACTTCAGCAGCCATCAAGCTAATCTAGCCACATACCTTGCTAGATCTCGTATGCTTCTACTGCTGTGTCTTGATTGGCTATTTAGTGCCCAATCTTATGAGCTCGTAGCTCCAGCACCGCTGCTCAGCACGGGCTCCAGGTGTCATAAACATGCTGCAAAGCGTATTTACGACACCTGGCAAGGAGGGAGTGCCAGAGCTGGGGTTGCCAACTGGAGCTGAGCCCCAGCATGGGCGGTACCACTGGCTGGCATTCCAGCAGCGCTGGCCAGCGGTAAGGCCTTCCGGGGAAAGGGGAAGGCAGGGAGGGGGCGAAACTTGGCAGGGAAGGAGCAGAGCAGAGGGTCGGACCTGTGGTGGTCTCCCCCGTCAGATACTATCCTCTGTGTTGGGCCGAGAAGCCCGACACAGAAGCTCTCAAATCTGTGGTGGCAAAATAGCCGACCCAGACTTGAGGAGGCTCATTGGCAGGCCAGTGCATGCGTCCCGAGGGAAGGGGACAACAAGGTACCTCCTATGGCTGCTGTGGTGCTCATAGGATGCACTGGTAGCAGTTTTGGCATTACTGTTCCTACAGGGACCCAGCATCATAGGATTGGGCTGCCAGTTATTTGGGGGTCCTGTCCTCCAGAGTTCCTGAGTTGGGGAAAGAGACTGGCGCCTGGGTACTATTGAGTGTATTACAGTATCATCATCATCAACAGTTCTTCGTGGACGTTTCAGAGGGCAGGACCAGCCCCGAGGGTACACTGCATTTCAGCTAAGCTGGCCACGCTTCAGCTCTTCCCTCACCAGACCCCCAACTCAGCTCATTCCCATCACCCCCCTCCCGTATGCCAGCATACCACTCACATACCGACTTAAAGTCCTATCAGCGTAATGCTGTCGTAATTTGGAGTTAGGCCAGCATGACAGATTCCGCTGCAACCCTATCCTTGTCCAGCTGGCATAACTCGAGGATCGAGTTGCACTATTAGGGGAAGGAAGGAAAAAGCCATGTTGGTGATGTTTAATAGGGCTAGGGCTGGCACGGAGTAAGATTTTTGTGCATGGGTGACATCAAGCGTGTAGACCAATGATGCTCTGGAGACTGCATTTCTACGCATGTTGCTCTAATGCGTCATTGGTAGAAAATGGTTTTTAAACTGCCAGATTCAGACTGCCTGAAAATGACTTCTTCCTCTCCAGCTCTGTTGCTTGGAAATGTCTATTTCACCACCTTTTGTCCTCACCAAAACCCCAGCCAAAAGTAAGTATTGTGGGTGCCGCAGTGTACCATGTAAGCAGCCCTCCACTCATTTTCGGAGCCATTCTGGCCACGGACAGCAACGTGCTGCATGTTGCCATCACAGCCCAGAATGGCTCTGATGGCAAGTGGGAGGGGCCACTTATAGTGGCCACTTATAGAGGCATTGTGATGCCTGCAATACTTATTGCACTGCGCCCCCTCTAGCTGCACTAGTGCTCCCAGCCAAGTTTCCATGTTCTCCCTACTGGTTTGCAACACTTTGCAATTCTGATATCTGACAAATCCCACATCCTCCTGAGTTGTTCACACATGGGCTGGGAATGTCTCAGATTGGTGCTTAATTCTGTGTTCAGCGGGATGATAATTTCTATTGGGCTGCAGCTGAGATACATCGGGTGGTGTTCTTTCCTGCAAGATCCTCTCCTCACTGGGTCTGACAGATGAGACCCCGCTTTTGGGCTGGTTGAGAGGAAAACAAAACTGTGTGTGAGGGCGCAATCCTAACCTGGAGTTAGGCCAGCAAAGTTTGGTTGGCACAATGGCCACCATAAAGCATATTTGGACCGCTCAAGAAGGATGGCACACATCTGTGTGCTGGCCTGTCTGACTCCGAGAGTGGTCCAAACACACTTTACGGTGTCCCTTGTGCTGGCCAAACTTTGCTGGCCTAACTGTGGCTGCCAAACTCCAAGTTAGGATTGCGCCCTGAGAGTGGGAGGAAGTGGGATAGATGTGGCCTCTTTTTCGTTCTTATTTCTCTTTGAGGTGTTCAGTCCTCGACCAACAAATGGTTCTTATTTTTGGCTTCTCATTCTTTTTGCACAAAAGAGTGACTGCAGAAACCACATTGCGCTACTGTGCAGTCAACTCTTTTTAAATTTTTTACAGCTCAACGTTCTCCACACCAAAACATTCCAGTTGCCAGTCTTCCACAGTGGAGGACTAGCTTAGAGCCCCAGACATCTGCTGAAGGTGCTTGTGGGGAAACTAGGTGAAAATGACTGAAGAAACGAGTCTTTGTAAAACTAGAATGGTTCAGTGTAAGTCTGGCACGTGCAGCTGGCAAAGTTCCTCAGAGCTGGCTTGCCCGCTGCCTACATCAGACTTGTGCCTGGCTGCGATGTCCTTTCTCTCCACTTCTTGCTGCATCTCTTAAAGATAGGATGCTGGAATCTCCTCAGACAGCAGAGCACAGAAGGGAGGAAACTTGGTAATGCCTATTCACATGAAATAAAAGATACAAATGCTGCTGATGGAATAAGAATATCTACATCCTCTCCCTCAGTTCACCCTCACCTGGAATGTTCTATGAAAAAAATGCACATGAAAAAGGCTTCCAGAAAAAAAAGCCCCACTGTCATAAATGCACACACAGAAAAAATGCCCACACAGAAAAATAACCCTCACCCTAAAGTATTTTTGTGTGTGGATGTTTTTCTGTGGAGGCATTTCCATGTGTATACCATCCAAGCTGTTCTGTCCCCCCCCCCATTAGAGGTGGAAATGGGCACATCCGGCTCTCCCCTACTTGGACCATTCCTATTCTTCTAATCGCAGAGAGGGGGCGCTCTTGTTCAAACTGTTCAAGCAGTCCGAATACCATGTTAAATTGCATGTGAGGAGGTGGTTTAAATGAACAACCCCATCTATGTGATTAGGAGAAGGGGGAAGGCACACTAGGAGGATGACTGGAATATGCTTGTGCATATTCTTAATCTTGTAGTATATAAACCAGTTTAGATGTGTTGTCCAAATAGGCCTTGTGTTACATTTGGAAGTTTTCCTTCCAGTGTGCTTGACTACTACTGGAAAGGTAAAGGTAAAGGTTTCCCCACGACCGAATGGTCTAGTCATGACCATGGGCGGTGCTCATCTCCGTTTCAATCCTGTAGAGCCGGCGTTTTTGTCCGAGGACAAGCTTCCGTGGTCATGTGGCCGGCATGACTCTACGCCATAGCGCACGGAACGCCGATCCCTTCCCACCGAAGTGGTCCTTATTGATCTACTTGCATTTAGGTGCTTTCGAACTGCTAGGTTGGCAGGAGCTGGGACAAGCAACGGGAGCTCACTCCGTCGCGCAGTTTTGAACTCCCAACCTTGCGGTCGAAAGCCCAGCGACAGCGGATTAACTCGCTGCGCCACCATGTCCCACATGGGAAGACTTCCCACACTGGGAAGACTCAAGTTCAAATCCTCACTTATCCATGAAATCACAGTTACAGGATGAACGTGGGCCAGTGGCTAATCTCAGTGGCTAATTAAATCCTTACCCTGTCATGTAAATCCCCCCTCTCCCTTGCTGCTGTAGCCAGTAAGCAACGCCAAGATGTTGCTGTTTCCTGTGAGGATTGGCTAAAACGGTGCAGGAGAGGAATGATTTCCACTGCAAGGTAAGGCTTCTTGCAAAACTTAGAGCTTTGCCATCCCTGTAGAAACGCCACTGGTTGTGAGACTTTGCCCAAGTTGTTTCCCCTTTAGGAAAGAGACCTGTAGCAGTGTGATCCTAACCCTGGCTTGGGCTGGCCCAGTTCCCATGTCTGCCTAGTCAGGTCACAAGCGTGCCATGAAGCACATTTGCGCCATTTTCAAGGCAGAAAAGCCCGTGCACAGACATGTGCTGAGCTCGGGGCCCCGGCTTCCAGGCCCAGAACCCTGAAGGTAAGGCCAGCCTTGTGAGGGTGGCATGGGGACTCCAGGAGGGCACGAATCCAGTGGGCCTGTGGGCAGCCTGGCCTGGGGGGGGCGGAGACAGGATCCGGCCTTTGGTTCAGATCCTAACCTCCGTCCCCAGGCTTAGGCGGTCCCAATTCTGCTGCTTGGAATTGCACTGCCAATTTGGGCAGCACAGCTCCAAGTAGCCCCATTTGGGCCACTGCGCACTACCCAGGAGAAGGGAGTACTTTTCCCTTTCCCGGGTTGCATGTCAGCACATCCAAGCCCCAGGCTGGTGTGGGCAGGTGTGTTGGTCTGCCTATTCCAGCCCGGGGTTTGGATTGCGCTCTAAGGAACCCAAAAGAAAATGTCTTCGTTGTCTTGCAGTGCCCCATCAAAGACATAGGATACTTGAACATTTTCCTATGCTGGTCTGCTCAGAAGTAAGCCCCATTGTGTGAAATTGTGCTTAATCCCAGGAAAGTGTACACAGGATTGCAGCCTAAATGGCTTTTCTGTGATATTAGTTCTTCTCATTTTTTTCCCCATTTTTCATTTTTTCAGTTCTGTCAGAGCACCTAGAAATCTTTGGGCACTGAGCTGGTGTTTTAAAAAAAATCTTTAAAATAATAGTTGTACAGTACTGTATTTGATAGTCTGGCAAGATCTGCAATATAAAATGGAAAACGAAAGGAAACAAAAAATGTGTTTCTCGTTGGAATGAAGGTCCTGTGTCCCGTTTCCCCCCCCTCCTTTTTTTGGTGGGGGTATGGAAATTGTAATGAAATCCCTTGCTTGAATGCTGTTCCATGTCCCCAAATGAATGGAGGAGCCATTGTTTAAGGAGTCTGGAATGCAAGGAATGCTGTACTATAGGAAAGGGTCAGAGGGATTTAAGTTGATAGAAGAAAACATGTGTCTAACCAGTTCCTACCAGACATCTATAGAAAGCTTCGTTCATATGCTGTGCAGCCCTTTGCAGAGAAATTCAAACCCTATCGTCAGCGTTTATGATGCATCAACAAAAAAATGATTTTTGCTGTTGTTCAGCATGGCTGTTCAGTTTACATTAAAGCTGCAAGTTTTAATCGACCTAAGTGGTGCGATTAATCAACTAAAAGCTTTCATTAAAGATTAAAATATGCCCTCCTAGTTAAATGGTAGGACTGATAAGAAGCAAATATACTTGCCCCTTTCTTCCTCTGCTGGATTTGCTGGAGAGGGGGGTGGAATCCTTAAAGATGGCCTTTCCTTCTCAGTCAGTCTCTGCAACTAGCAGAAAGTTTTGTATTTCAGGGTGAAACTGCAATTCCTTTTGTTCCCGTCACAGGTAACTGGGCCTGACAATACTTGCATGAGATAAACGTTGGTGTACGTTTGTTTTTTTTTAAGGGTGTTTTTTTTTCTGCAGTATCAATGTGCTGTGAACTCTTCAGCGTTTTTTTGAAACCATTTTGAGGGCACAATCCTAACCTGGAGTTAGGCCGGCACAGTTAGGCCAGCAAAGTTTGGCCGGCACAAGAGACACCTTAAAGTATGTTTGGACTGCTCTTGGAGTCAGAGGCCAGCATGCAGACGTGCACCATCCTCCCTGACTCTGAGAGTGGTCCAAACACGCTTTACGGTGGCTCTTGTGCTGGCCTAACTGTGCTGGCCTAACTCCAGGTTAGGATTCTACTCTGAGTCTAATATGGTTGTATAATAAGAAGTATTTCCGATTCCTAAGTTTAATGAAAAAAATATTAAAGATTATCTGGCTTTCTCCCAGTGGAGTAATACCTTCTCTTCTTTAAATTCCAAGCTTTTTCATACCGAAAAAGAACCTGCCATCTTCATTCATTCATTCGTTTGCTGCCTTAAAGGCTCAGAGCAGCTTACTGCAGTTTGCCTAAATGCCAACCTTTCTGTCCCCAAGGGGCTCACTAGATAATCAAATGGTTCAAGGGATAAAAGGACAAACGAAATGAAAAGTACATTGTAGACCTCTCATCTGTTTCAAAACAAAACCCTGGAATACCCATACTGTGCCGTACGTATCCAGCAGCTACAGCCATTGAAAGGCAATGGCGTTCCGACAAGGGGAGGAATGCTACGTTTTGCAGGAGCCTGAGCTCCTGTGTAACTGGGCACCTTCCTCCTAGCTGGCAAAGCCATTTGTGGCTCAAAGAGCCAGGCTGTGCTCTCCAAACCTCGAATGGCTCTGAAGGCGAGGGGGAGGGGCTGCCTTACACAGGAGCTCAGGGTCATGACAAACTTAGTGTTTTGCCACCCCTCCCTGTAGGAACATCACGGTCGAAAGGGCAGTGTTTTCTGCAGGCAACCTGCTAAGCGGCTGTTTGTTGAATAGTTTTGCAGAGTGTAATAAGATGGACTGGGTGTGGAGCGGAGCTCATGTGGTGGTGCTGGAACTCAGTAGAAAAGGAGGTTGATTGTCTCTCCTGGGTCCTGGAATGCTGTTCCTCCACCATTCAGAATCCTCCAAATGGCAAAGCATGGAGGTTTTCCAAATACTGTGTACAGGTTTCTTCAAATTTGAGTAATGAATTGGTTGCATGCAGTTGGTTGATTTTAGGAAAGTGCCGTACATTAACAGGTGGGCAACTGTGGTGATTATATGCTTTAATAGGAACCCAGGATTTTTTTTAGCCATGAGCTGAGTCTGGTAGCAGCGTTTTGTCTAGCCACAAGGCTTGTTTGGTATCATCTCTGCCTCTTGCCCCATCCTCTGTATTGCGGAAGGTATGTGTTGTCATTGAGAACAGCTTGTTGCAAAGGGATCACAGTAGGGTAAGCCCTGTAGTTGCCTGTGTGCTGTTGCATTGCAGGATGTGGTCTGCTGTTTGTTGTCGAGCAGACTGCCAGCAGAAACCTATCACCTAGAGACCTATCAGGAGTGCAATCACGGGATGTGGGCAATGTTCAGCTACTATCACTAGTTTCTTAAACTCCAAAAACCCAACCCAACAGTTAAAATGCCACTCAAAGATGTCACTACTTCTAGACACAAAGGGCCCAATCCTGAAGCCCTTATCACTAGCGATACATGCTTATTACTGATGCCAAGTCCTGCGAGTGTGCCAGAAGGCCCCGGCACTGGCACAGCACCAGTCAGCACTGGACCTCAGCACCGAGCAGAAGGCCGGCCGGTGTTCCAACACCATTGGCCAATGGCAGGACTGTTTGGGGGTGGGGGGAGGTGGAGAGAGGGTGGAACTGGGTGGGGGGAGGGGAGGATCGGGCCTGGAAATGGGCAGAGAGGGTGGCAGCCTCTGTTGCCAAATCCTGAACCCCCTCCCAAGCTGGGCAGCCTAACACAGGCCTCCTTGACCCGCTTTGTGAACGTTGTGTTGAAAAGTGGTATATAAATACTGTTGGTTGGTTGCTTCTGCACCCGCTGTAACACGGGTGCAGAGCCGAGGAGACCCATTACCGCTGGCTGCAGTCTCCTTGGGGTAAAGGAGCAAATGCTGTCTTCCCCCCCCTGAGGATCCCAGCACCCACAGGATCCAGGAGTCGCTATTTTGGTGCCGTTGAAGCCGTGGGCACTGGGCAGTTCAGAATTGGGCTGCCCGTCCCCTGCGTACATACCGATTCCACTCTGCAGATCTGTACGGAAATCACAACAGGTGCAGATATTCAGCTCGTGCCGGCCCAGCAGTATCATGCCTGCGCAAACGTACTGCACAGTGTTGCAAAAGCAACACTTTTGTTGAAAGCACCAATGCAGCCATATGTTGGTCTGCTGCACTTTACTCTTGCCGCCTGGAATGGCTCTGAAGGCGAAGGGTCACTTACACGCTGCGCTGAGGCACCTGCAAAACGTAGCGCTTTCCCCCTCCCATCTGCTAGCTATGGGAGATTATTTTCTCAGTTCCCCATCTGTGAAATGGGGATGAGAGTGGCTTGCCATGTAGGTTTGCTGTCACGACAAATGGAATAAAAATGATTGCAAAAATGATGGCTTTTGATGATGGTTATGTAACCCTGTCATTAGGCAACCCGTTTGATATTGCAGCAGTTACGTGCTGTTTGCACAGATCTTGTTCTGTGCTTGAATGATGAGGAAAGTCCCCTCCTACTAAATGCAGGCTCCAAACCCCGGCCTGTGGGCCAGATGCGGCCCTCAGAGAGCAAGCCTCTGGTTCCCTATGAGCCTCTAGTCCTCCTGACCATCTGGCATGTAATGGGCTGTACCCTCCAGACTGTGCTCCGGTTTGTGCGGAGGGTATTCTGACGGTCAGGGAGGCCACCTGCAGCCTCCCTGGCCCTCAGAATGTCTCTGAAAAAGCCAAAAACAGTCACTTCCTGTTTTTGACCAGAAGTGTCTTTTTCAGACCTGAAGGCCCTAGATGGCTTTCTGAGGGCCAGGGAGGCCTCTCCGGCCCTCAGAACATGCTCTGGGTGTTTCCTGTTATCTGCTGGTTCTGAGATATTTAATCCAGCACATTTAGGTCAGCTGCTTGTGGGGTGGGGGAATGGAAGTCCATAAAAGTGTGGGCTATATTTCTGTGGTGTGCGTTGGTGCTTGGAGGACTCTTAGAACGTTGAGCCCATTCATTCATTATCTATGTTTTGTCTCTAACGCAGTGGTTCTCAGACTTTGTAGCACCAGGGTCCACTTTTTAGGATGACAATCTGTCTGGGACCCATCAGAAGTGATGTCATGGCTGGAAGTGCCGTCATTGTGATGCCAGAACTTTCCTGAGACTGCAGCTATAAGTTGGGTTATCACTCAGTCATTATCCAATGGTAAAGGGAATCAGAAAGAAAAAAGGCCTATTTACAACCTTGACACAAGCAAAACAACCACACAGCCCTTCCCCTTTCCAGCATCCCTTCTTCTTATATTTTCAATATAGCTGCTCTAGGTGCTTCGCGACCCACCTGAAATTGGCTCGCGACCCACTCATGGGTCCTGACACAGTTTTGGAACCACTGCTCTAATGCATTTGTATAAATTTGTTTTATTTATTTATTTGGCCCACAGCACCATGCCAGATATTTGATGCGGCCGTCCGGCTAAAACGTTTGGAGACCCCTGCCATATCTGGACGCAAACACACAAAAGGCAGCTGCAACACCTTAAACATCTCTGCTGAGGAGCCGTGATGTTCCTCCCGCCTGTGTGCTGCCTTCAGGGAGGACGGCGCACGTCTGTGTGCTGACCTCTGTGACTCCGAGAGTGGTCCAAACATACTCTACGGTGTCCCTTGTGCCGGCCAAACTTTGCTGGCCTAACTGTGACAGCCTAACTCCAGGTTAAGATTGCACCCTCAGTCTCTTTTTATTAATCTAAGCCCTGTCTTATGTATCATGCAAAGAATACACAACAGAAAAAGTTAGACAAGGAATATATGCAGTGCTGTTTAAATCCGGCATATAAATGCTACATGTAAATAAAACGGAGTCTCCTTGTTGTCGAAACATAGTGACCAGGGTTGGGCGGGAAGGCGAGGTTGGCTGCAGAATTCACAGGATGTTGTGGGCATGGGTAGATGAAATGTGGGTTTGCGTTGGTCAAATAGTCACAGCAGGCAGCAGCTCTCATGGCTATGGATCGGTTACAGTATTTGCATTTCGCCACCACTAAATCGCAGCTGCTTGGTGAATCCAGGAATGCCCAGAAAGTTGGAGGGGATGGCGGTGGGTCCACCTGCAGTTGTGTGCAGCAGCTGTTACTGAGGGATGGGGTTAATTTTGGCACTAAAAAATTCCCAATGCTTCTATTTTGGGAAGCTGGAGTTAGGAAGAGCAAAATCTGGAAAAGAGGGGTCGCTTGTTGCTCTCTCTTTTTGAACACTTGTTCAAATCCTCTGTTGCTGTTATATGCCGTCCCTCTTTTTCGTCGTGGCCTCAGTGTTCCCAGCCATTAAAAGGAGAGCATGTTTTATAGACAGCCCCCTTGGCCCTTTATAGAGATTCTCTCTGTCTTTATTGACCCCCTGAGATGGAAGCTGGCGCACTCCGAGTGTAATTTTGATCGCCCCGTCTCCTTCCGACGGATGTGATTTTCAGAATGCTCTCAAGAGCCCGGAAAGAGACAAGGGCCCAGATCCTGAGATCTTGAAGCATTAGGAGGCTGAATGATGTCTTGAAATTGCTTCCAGGATGTGGTAAAAGCCAAGAGACCTGGGAGAATGGAAGGGGGGCAGCCGTGGTGGGTGGGAGGGGGCTCCTGATGGATACAGTTGTAGTTTGTGCTCTACACCTAATAGTTTTGGAAGAGTTAAAAATAATCTACCTTGCAGAATAATTTAATATCAAGTTGAGCAACGTGTTTGTGGGCAAGTGCCACACTTAGAAGCTGGGTTTGGGTACTGTACATAACAGATGCTGGAGCCAAATGAAAAGTAAATGAGCAGAAACAAAATGAGGGGTTACTCACCAGGTATACTCACCAGGTATAATAGGAATAGACAAAGACAGACGAAGGGCAGGTGCTTCTCATTAAAAAAAATTGCATGCTTTCACTAGTTATTGGAAAATCGTCGTTGAAACAGTATATCAATAAAAGCAGTTTATTATTCTTTTGATGTTTGAATTGTACCATTGCACAGTGTTATAAGTTGTTTTATAGCAGTTGTTCTCAAATGTTTTAGCACTGGGACCCACTTTTTAGATTGACAATCTGTCTGGGACCCACCGGAAGTGATGTCATGGCTGGAAGTGCTGTCTTTGTGACACCAGAGCCTGCTGCTTTCCTGAGAATGCGGCAATAAGTTGGATTATTTTGCAGCCATTTTCCAATAGCAGAGTGAATCAGAGAGGGGGGAAAGCCTATTACAATCTTGACACAAATAAAATAATAACAGCTGTCCCTCTTTCCAGTGTCCATCATCCATATATTTAATAATGGCTGTGCTAGGTGCTATGCAACCTATCTGAAATGGGCTCCACCTAGTGGTTTCCAACCCACTGTTTGAGGAACACTGTTTTATAATGATATGTACCTAGGACACACGGAGACTTGGTGGTGCAGCGGGTTAAACTGCTGCGTTGCGAGCTTCCTGATCGGAAGGCTGGCAGTTCAAGACCGCACAATGGAGTGAACTCTTGTTGCTTGTCCCAGCTCCTGCCAACCTAGCAGTTTGAAAGCACGTAAAAAATGCGAGTAGATAAATAGGTACCACTTCGGTGAGAAGGTAATGGTGTTTCGTCCGCCTCAGTGTGTAGTCGTGCTGGCCATATGACTACGGAAACTTGTCCTCGAACAAACGCTGGCTCTACAGGCTTAGAAATGGAGATGAGCACCGCCCCCTACAGTCGGTCATGACTGGACCATTCGTTCCTGGGGAAACCTTTACCTTACCCAGGACACAGAGCCCTCTTCAGGCCAAGAAGGGAATAGATACATGCAGCATTGTCCCTTGCTGTAGGAAACCTCTGGGTTAGTAAGACAGTCTATAAATCTTAAAGCCCGGCCTTCTGCCTTAGCTTGGTCAACAGAGGTGTTAGTTTCTGCTTGCGACACTTCAGGATGCCCTGAAGTCTTTTAAGCTCTCAAAGGCCTAAAGTGGAAAGTCTGGATTTGGCTATATTCTGCCGTTTGGCCCTACCACGTTATCTCCCATCAAAGTAACTCTCAAAGACTGTCTTCTTGAGAGAGCCTGGAGAGAAAACTCCACTGCATAGCACAGTCCCTAATCCTCTCTCAACCTTAAACGTGCCTCAACAGTGCTTTATGTCCAAGTTTATCAGATGTCACCAAGGTAACCAGATGCCCTCTTTTTCCAGGACATGTCCTTCATTTCAGCCTTCTGTCCTGGGTAAATTGCAAAATGTCCTACATTTCAAGACAGACAGGGGGTGCCCGCATCAAAAGGGGCTGCCCATATCACTTGTTTGTATGTCTGCCCTTTGTTCCTTGGGTTGCATTAAAGGAGGACAGGACACCCCAAAATCAATACATATTGATTGTTTTTAGCTTTCATTTTATAATGTCCTACATTTTTCTTGAACGTCCTACATTTTGGGTTGCTGCGTCCTCCTTTGTCGTTACGACATCCTGTCACCCTGATGTGCCACCAGCAGCTCAAGTGAGACCAGCAGGATTGCACATGTCAGGATCACACTGCAAACATGCAACACTATTTCCCTTTAGAGCATGAGAAGAGCCCCACTTCCAAACTCCTATATTCTGGCCCTTTTCGGTGGTTGAAAATCCGAGCGGGGACCCAGAGAGGGGCAGAGCAAACCTGCCGCTTCAGGGATTGGAACGGTGAGGGAATACTCAAAGTGAATATATGACAGATCTTTTTACATATTAGGCTATGAAATAGCACAACAGACTTGTGAAATACTTGCTTCGTCATTTTGGATTAGTAAGAGAAGCTTTACAAAAGTTGAGCATTTGGGGGTTTTCCCCCATTGTTTTAGGACAGAAATGATTAACATGCCTAAAGTTTGGACATGCAGACTAAAAATCTGTTATGGGCTGATAGCATTTTTAACCTGCAGTGTTTTCAAAGTTGAAATAAATACTTATTGTGCTATTTTTAGAATGTATACCTTCCACAGAGATACGTTTTTTTTGGGGGGGGGTGTTTGTGTGTGTGTGTGTGTGTGTGTGTGTGTGTGAGAGAGAGAGAGAGAGAGAGAGAGAGAGAGAGAGACGTTCAAGATGGAATTTGCCATATATCTAAATAACATTCCCCCTTCTTTGTTTCAGGAGCCGCAAAATTCAGATAAGAAACATCCCCCCCCAGCTACGATGGGAGGTAAGTTAGGGAACGGATAAGCATACGATCAATATGGTGGAGTCCCATGATATACTGAGAGGTGAGTGGGTGGAGAAGAGCAAAGAAAATTCACCGTTCTTTCATTCTGGCTGTATATCTCAGGGCGCACGTTAGGCCGGCACTGTTAGGCCCGCAAAGTATGTCCGGCACAAGGGACACCGTAAAGTATGTTTGGACCACTCTCGAAGTCAGAGAGGCCAGCACACAAGTGTGCACCATCCTCCCTGACTCTGAGAGTGGTCCAAACATGCTTTACGGTGGCCCTTGTGCCGGACAATGTTTGCTGGCCTAACTGTGCCGGCCTAACTCCAGATTAGGATTGCCCCCTTACTCTCAAAAGGATATTTCCCCCCATATTCCTTTATTTAGAGAAAGCAGCCTTTAACTCAGCGTGGTTGATAGGGTTTTTAGGATTGCAAATATAGGCATAACATGCCTATATTCAGATTTACAGTCCAATCCTAACTAAATCCCTATGCAACAATGCAGCAGTTCTGGTTTGGGCTACACTACATCCTTCGGGGGATTTTCTACTGCTGGTGGCCTCCTCAGAGTATCGGAGTGGTTCCCAAACTGTAAGTCGTGAATCCCTTCGGTGCCGTGGAATCCTTGCGAAAAACGTGCTCCCCGATAAAATATATAGGGTTGTCGCCCTAATAGGGTGCAGCGGCCAATAGCCCAGTAGTCCAAGGGAGCCGCTGGTTGAAAAAGGTTTGGGAGCCACTGGTATACGGAGCGATTTGTCCCCTTGCCCTTGAGTAAGCCCCAGCAGCCACTATGGGGCAACTCAGACCTAGCTAGCAATATCGCTGGTGCAGGGGCATAACTAGGGTGTGGCAGGGGGTGGCATGAGCCATGGGCGCCATCTTGCAGGGGGCGCCGTTCACATGGTGCCCGCCCCCCCCAAAATGGCGCCCACGGCCCGCCCGCTCCCTGCGCCGCATTCTCCTCGCTCCGGCTGGCCTTAAAGAGCCAGCTGGAGCGAGGAGAACGCGCTGCCACCCGGCGCCCCCTCCCGCTTCTCAAGGGGGACGGGGCGCTGGGCGCCGCCGCGTTCTGTTTGCTCCTGCCGGCCCTTTAAGGCCGGCACGAGCGAACAGAAAGAACACGGCTGGGGCGCGGCGTTCTGTTCGCTGCCGCCGGCCCTTTAAGGCCAACGGCCGCGAACAGAACACGGCGCCCCTGCCGCGTTCTGTTCGCTGCCGCTGGCCTTAAAGGGCCGGTGGCAGCGAACAGAACACGCCTCTTAGAAGGGGCGGGGCGCTATGTCATGACGTCACGATGTGACGTCATGACGTTGCGTGCCCCTAGGGGCGCATTTTCATTGGGCGCCATGGGCGCCCTTTCAAATAGATTCGCCCCTGCGCTGGTGCAAGTCTGTGCAGGTAGATCAGGCCTGGGAAGCTCCATCTGCTCCCTGCCCCATCTCCTATGACTTTCCAATAGGTTGGAGCCCTACCATATATGTCTGGAATGCTATGCAGATCCCCTGTTACGGTACATCCTAGTACTCTGATGTACCCCACTCTCCAGCGAACCATATTATCCATTTCCCTTGCCTACTGGACTTTGGCTTTTTTCCTTATTTAGGATATATGTTATTATCAGCTGTTGTTAAAACAAAGTTGTGGGGGTTTTTTTGTCCACAAGGAAGGCTGATATAATCAGGAATGGGGCGTGTAATTCATTGATTGAACATCTGCTTTACATGTTGTAGGTTAAATCCCTGGCATCACAGGTAGAGCTCTTCCAAACCCCTGATTGAGGGTGCAATCCTAACCTGGAGTTAGGCCGGTACAGATAAGCCAGCAAAATTTAGCTGGCACAAGGGATACCATAAAGTGTGTTTGGACCACTCTTGGAGTCAGCAAACTTTGGACGGCACAAGGGATGTGCGCCAGCACACAGAAAAGTGCCATCTTTCCTGATTCCGAGAATGGTTCAAACTTGCTTTATGGTGGTCCTTGTGCTGGCCAAACTTTCCTGGCTTAACTGTGCCGGCTTAACTCCAGGTTAGGATTGCGCCCTGAAACTCTGGAGAGCCATCACCAGTTAGCTTAGCACTGAGATAGATGGACAAGAAGTCTGAGTCAGGAGAAGACAGATCCTTAATAGCAAAACAGATTGGGTATGTTATAATCATGTAAAAAAATTGGGGCTTTGCGTCTCTTGCGAGATTTTGCTCCTCAGCCACGGCACTTCTTTTTGCAATGGTACAGGGTTGCACAGGGTTTTTCAGGTCAACACAGCGTTTTTCTTCCTGTACCTCCTTTGTTTTTTCTCTTACATCTGAACAGGTTCTGGATGGTTTGCTAGCCCAGTATGGCACTGTGGAAAACTGTGAACAAGGTGAGATTCCTTGAGACGTTTCATAGAACAATTATGGGTGAGGACTTGGTATGGAACCCAGAACAGAGCAGCCTAGTGGGAACGTTTCTACTCTTCTGCTTCCCTCCTGCCCATCCTTTGGCCCAATCCTATCCTTCCTCTTCCTTCCCCCACCCTGGTGCAGCCATGCTGAAAGGGTGCATGCTGTATCGGGGGGGGGGGCAGGCGGAGTGGCACACTTTTGCTGGCTCAAGGAGAGGTAGGGGGTTGGGAAGCATTGGATAAGGAAGATAGGATCTGGCACATACCATTATGGCTGTGTGTCCCCCCTTCAGCCTCCCTGCCCCGTTTCTCCCCCTCCCTGCCCACTTTTAGCCACTCCTTGCCCGGTTCCTTACCTGCTCTGGTGGGTGGGCTTCCCTTCAGCACTCTGTAGAGCCACCACTCTTATGCAGTGTTGTCATTCAGCTGGAATGCTGGGCGGGAGAAACGGATGAGCGGCAGCCCGCCCGTTGCGTTCCGGTCCGTTTCGCCATCTGGCAAAACGTACTGGAACGCAACGGGCGGGCTGCTGCTCACCCGTTTCTCCCGCCCAGCATTCCGGCTGAATGACAACGCTGTTCTTACGGTAGTTAGCACTGGAGGAACTTCTACTAGCGGGGCAGCCCAATAGGACTGGGCTTGAAGATGGTACGTGTGGGAAATAGGAGCTCCTGCTGTACCTCAGGACTTGACAGAACGGACCTTTTCCCCTGCAGGTTCTGCCTTTCCATAGTAGAAGAGGACTGTGGTCCTTCTGGGGTTCTGGCAAGATTAGTCTCTTTAGAAGACATGTCGTTCCTGTCTTCTCTCATGGGCTGGGCTTGAACTACTAATACTGTGCTAGTCACTCCATAATACTCGTGCACATGTTGGCTAATATAACCAGGATTTTCTTCTTTATACAAGTGAATACAGACAGCGAGACAGCAGTCGTCAATGTCACCTACTCCAACCGAGAGCAGACCAGACAGTAAGTTAAAACTCTTTTGTTGGCTTGGCCTTGGGTGTGTTGAGAACACAGAGCATTGCCTCAGGGTAAATGATCCCGCCATCGGGCTAAAGTCAAGAGCCTGGTCAGTCTCCCAGTGGGAACCTGCCTGCAGCCCCATGAACACTCCCTTGAGTCCATTATGGAGAAAAGTAGCTCAACCACATGCCAACGGGGCATGCACTGCATCCTAGGACGGAGGGGCAGTCACAAGGTAAGAGGACGCTTGTTCCCTTTCCTTGCTTCTGCTTTAGCACTGGAAAGTTGAATAGGACTGGGTCCTAAATAAGTTAATCCTGGACACAGCATCAAATTCCACAGCTAGCATAATTGTGTGTAAAATACTTATACTGTACTCTCTCTTAATTTTTTTTTAACGTGCAAAACTCTGTGTTTTCTGTGGAATATAGAAGGTGAATTTATGGGTGTTTTTGTCAAGGCCTCTGGTCCTGTAATTTCCAAATTGTGTACTGGAAAAGGACTGCTAGCGTGCTGCAAGAAATAATCAATGCCTCCTGTGAGTCCAAAATGCCCATCTAAAGAGGCTGCCCCCTGTGTCTCTGCATGAATTGCTGTTCACCCTTGCTTTCTCACAGCCCAGTCCTACCTCACTCCCCACGTGGCAATGCAGCAGTCCCAGCACATTGTCCACTGAATCCTGCAGGGGAGTTTTGACATGTTGAGGCCACCTCAGGGTAAAGGAACATTTGTACCAGTGTCGGCAGCAGGAGAGAGCGATCACCTTCATACTGTGCTTGTGGACTTCCTGCAGGCATCTGTTTGGGCCATTGTGGGAAACATAAGGGTGAATTAGATAGCCCTTCAGCAAGGGCAAGGGCCTTCTTATGTTCTTATGCCATATTTTGGACAGAGCCTGTTCTGATGTACAATTGCCTATGCTTACCATCCCCCTTTTTTCCAGCCACAACACAAAGGAACTCCTTAAAGTTCCCTAACCAGGGATCACAGTAACAGCCTTTGAAAGACCCCATTGCTTATCTTAGCTGCTCGCTCCCATACGTCTGTCTTGTATTGCATGCAAGTGTGAGTAGCTGAGCTGCATAAAGGGAGAACAGCTCAGCAGAGAAATGGAGCTGGGATGCTTGGATGCACTCTCAGGTTGTCCCATAATGGGGTTTTGTTCATGCTAACATCCCCATCTATAGGTAGCTCTGTAGAACTGCAGCTTAGTATCCAAATACATTACCAGTCATGTCATTGTGCAACATTCCGCGTCCTGTGCAGTAATGAATCTGGGTTTTGACACACTTAAGCATACATTAAAGAGGAAATTGTCACTGCTCCTAGTGTATCTGCATAGCACACATTTTTTTCCAAATGTTGGTTTGTCGCACCATGTTTTATATTTTTCTCTGTTCACTGAAGAAGAAGAAAAACATACAGTTAAAAAAACACAATAGGTGAAGTGACTTACACAATACTATTCAAGATCTGTAACTCAAGATGTGGCTGCTTATTTTGAATCAATAGGAGATGTGAAGGAAGAGGGAGAACTGCCCATCCCTCCTCTTATCAGAAGTGGATGGGGAGATAGGAAGGAATGTCGGTTGCCTTGGAAATACAGGAAATGAAATACAATAAATGAGAGGTGTTATCTGTGGGGGGGGTGAAGGGAGAGTGGCAGTAAGCTTACCGCTTTAGGCAGT
>JAJKFI010013040.1:0-23854 GCA_029204185.1 Lerista edwardsae
TCTCTCTCTCTCTCTCTCTCTCTCTCTCTCTCTCTCTCTCTCTCTCTGTGTGTGTGCGTGTGTGTGTGTGTGTGTGTGAGAGAGAGAGAGGCAGACCGTTTGCCTGGGATGCCATTTGTAGAAGGGTGCTGGGGCTGCCACCCTGTGTCGCCCTCCCTCCCTCCCGTTTGGAATTGCTCCTAAATGGAGTGATTCTGGACATGGGGGGGTCTGGCGTAGTGGCGCAGGGGCTGATGCGGGGGCGATGCTAGGGGTGTGGTGACACAGGAACATCGCCCTGCCCCAGGTGCCATCAGAGCCCACGACGGCTGTGTGTGTGTGTGTGTGTGTGTGTGTGTGTGTGTGTGTGTGTGGTGTCTCTAAAGATAACTTGTCTTCAAATTCTCTTACAGCCTATGGCCAGTGTTTGCTAAACACCCCTCAGTTCAATGACAACACAGAATGACCCTAGGAAATAGGAACATTCACCCAAGCTGTCCCATAGCTTGTGTCCCATAGCTTCATTGTGTCAGGCCCACAGTCCATCTGGCTCAGGGCGCAATCCTAACCTGGAGTTAGGTCAGCAAAGTTTGGCCAGTACAAGGGCCACCGTAAAGCCCCTTTGGACCACTTTCGGAGTCAGGGAGGATGGTGCATGTCTGTGTGCTGGCCTCTCTGACTCTGAGAGTGGTCCAAACATACTTTGTGGTGTCCCTTGTGCCGGCCAAACTTTGCTGGCCTAACGGTGCCGGCCTAGCTCCAGGTTAGGATTGCACCCTAAGTGGCTGGGTACCTATCTACACAACAGGCAGTTTTTCCCAGCTCTGTCAGGAGATGCCAAAGCTTGAGCGCCCTACCTGGAGATGCCAAGACTTCTGCACACAGATCATGTGCTCTACCACTAAGCTATGATGCTTCCTAATTATCGATTGAAGGAATCCTGTGTGTTCATTAAAAAAAATCTGGCAAACGTGTATCCGTCTCTTAGGAAGTGTAATTCAGGTTTCTAAAGAACTTGGCGTGATTTGGATAAGGACTGGGATGGGGACAAGCAAGGACGGGGAGGAATGGAAAAAGGGAAGGGCATGGAAATTGTGTTTAAATGGCTTCTGGGTCCATCTTATCTCCCAAAGTATTTAACATCTACGTGAACACACTGGGAGAGATTTTCCAGAGATTTGGGAAGGTGTAGCCTCACCATGCTGAAGATTCCTAGCTCTGTCTTCTATCCATCTGGATACCAGTGAGATTCAGAACCAATATCTGAAATCAGTGATGGACCATGTAAATGAATAACAGCCCAATCCTATCCAGCAAACTCAGCTGCTGAATGTCTCTGGTGGCCCCTCCTGCTTGTTTTCCTGGGCACCACCAACTTGCAAAATTTTTTGAAATCCAAGATGGCAGCACTTGGCTGAGGAGGCCGTTGGGCGTTGTGTTTGGGAACCACTGCCCTAACCAGAGGAGCAGAGAAATTCACCTCAAGGCTTTTAGAGTCTCCTAGAGGTTTAGACCAACAGTTCCTACTCATAGTTTTAGCACTGGGACCCACTTATAAAAATGACACTCTGTTGGGACTAGTCTGGTAGCGTTGTGTTCCCCTCAGCCTGCCCTTCAAAGTGGACCAAGGTATGGTTGCCTAACAAGTAAATATGCACCTCCAGTTCCATAGGTCTCAGTGCATTCCCCTTGTCAACTGTCAGCTTGTGAGTTCTGCCACACACCAAAAATTGGGTTGCGACGCATTGGTGAGTCCCGATCCACAGTACTGGGACCATTGGCTTAGACCCTCTCCTCCCCCACCATGAGAGACAAGCCTCCTAGTGACTTAGTGCAGTACTGAAGGCAGTGATGTCATTCAGGGGGAACGGACCAGAACGGGCGTTCCGGATCCTAACGGGCTCTGTGGCTGGTTCCGGGTTCCCGACAAGTGCCAATCAAAAGTGAGTTCCTGTTCCTAAATCATTTGAATGACACCACTGACTGAAGGCACCCAGCCAATTTGCCATTGTAGTTAAGGGAAATGATTTGTGCTTAGCATATACTCTGGTCATAAATCCCTGACCAGAGACATCTGGGTAAGCAAGAGCCAGAACCAGCTCAAAGCACACCAGGGGGCAAGGCAATGTCCCCGCGTCCCTGCACCGGTCCCTGCCTCACACACGCCCAGAATCACTCCATTTAGTAGCCTACCAGGTGCAAGGAAGAGTGGGTGGGCGGGCCAAAATAGTGTCACTTTTCCCACCCTGCTGCAACAGACACCTGCAGTGCCCACCTCTGCTGTGCGTAGTGGGAAGTCACAAGAACTCTGTGAGCAAAAGGTAGCAAACAGAGTCTGTGCCAGGGACAAATGGGGGCCTAGGGCATAAGGAATTTTTGCACACATGCACACTGCTGGCTCATCCCTGCCTCGTTTACCAGGCAGATGGGCTGGGGGGGGGCAGATGGCTTGATGGCCGTTCCTCCTACCCTTCCTATCTGGGCACACTGCAAGCAGTGGTGAAGATTCCACCTGCATTGGATTCTTAAGGGAGAGGAAAGAGGAAGTACTTGACTGGTCTTCCTCCCGCTCTCCTCCCAGAGACCAATGGGAATTTTCCCAGGGGCCCTAGAAGTTCAGGTAGGAAAATCTAGAGTTATTTGATGGTTCTCAGTTTTTCCTAACTGAAACATGAGATTGCATTGACTTCTGCAGTAGTGAAGAAGTGGGGGTGACCAAGGCCCTCCGGGAGCAGTAGGCCACCGTCACATGTCCACATGTCCAAAAATAGTGATCCACAATTGGTAGGCAGGGTGCTTATTCAGGACAGATAGAGGCATAGCAAAGAATGGGTGCCATAATTCCATTCTGTGTGTCTCAGCTGAACTCCCTTGCAGTCACCTGATATCCCCCCCCTCCATTTTAGGATTTGTCTATTGCTGGAGATACTGTTGTTGCCTATTCAGTGCTCACCTGTCCAGTGGCAGGAGTTTTGGCGGAACTGTGTCTCCATTTAGCAGCCTTTTGCAGGCACCACGTTTGGAAGGGTGGCCGACTGTCCTGGATATATTCCCAGCCTTGCTAACCTTAATTGAGATGAGAGCCTGTCGGTCAGCTCAGCTCTGGAGAAGAAGAGATGGTTGAGGAGGATGCGGGATTTCTACCTGTTCCAGAATTCATGGGCTCATATCATCCCAAGGAGCAGATTGCTTTTGTGTGTGGTGTGCCCAGGCAGTGGCGCCATTCCCCACTTGCCTTTGTCGGGCAGTGGCCAGCGCTCACCTTTGACTTATAGCCCAACCCAAATGCGCCCTAGGGCTGACGCAAGCGGCTTGCGTTGGCACAACGCTGTTGCACATGTGCTGTAAAGCACGTGCGTGCCAGCGCAAGGCGCGCATTGTTGACCCTGCAGTGTGGGAGCAGCCAGCAGGTAAGGCGCCGTTGCGCTGGCCTTGTTCGGCCAGGGCAGTGGCTCTTCTGGGCGGGGGGAAGGTGGGAGGGAGGGAGGGAGGGAGGGAGGGAGGGAGGGTGGAATGCGGCAGGTGGAGGGCGGTCAGGGAGGCAGTCCTGCCCAGGGAGGGGGGTGGAGCCTGGATGCAGCAATTAGGATGCAGCAATTAGATCACTGTGGCACTGTCGGGACAGCCAAAACTGAGCCAATCCCCTGAGCCAATCCCCTGGAATGGCCCAGTTTTGCTTCCAAGTGGTGGGTCACAACCCACACTTTGGGAAGCACTGAGCAAATAGATTGCCATACAAATGAACTTCCTTGTGTGTTTCCTCTGATTTTGCATTGCAGATTCCAGTCTTGGGAGTTGTGGAACAAAGGGCTTGAATCTGCGTGCTAAAAGTAACTTTTCTGTGTGTGTTCACGCAAAATGCCAGCTCTCAGGCAACCCGACTAATGTCAGCTCAGTGCACGTATTGCCGGTGGCGTTTCTACAGGGATGGCAAAGCTCTAAGTTTTGCAAGAAGCCTTACCTTGCAGTGGAAATCACTCCTCTCCTGCACCGTTTTAGCCAATCTTGGCGTTGCTTACTGGCTACAGCAGCAAGGGAGAGGAGGGATTTACATGACAGGGTAAGGCTTCTTGCAAAACTTAGAGCTTTGCCATCCCTGTAGAAACGCCTCTGCGTATTGCATTTGTTTTCTTTGGATTTTGAAAGACTTGCGTCCCGTCTCCAAGCAGCAAACAATTTTATTAAAAAACAATAGGATGAAAAACAACAGCACTCAAAGCACCGAAAATGTGTTTTCTCTCTTGAGGTTTTTTGTTTAGTTCCAAAATTCAAATACTGCCAGGGGAGGCCTGGGAAACATTTTTAAAAAGTACCTACTCAAATTTTTTTTTTAAAAGAGGAAGGGGCATCGAGGGCGCCCCAAAGGAGTGCATTCCATGAGGAGGGGGCTGCCATTGACAAGGCTGTCCCAGATTTCTATATCAAATTGCTAGATCACGGAGCTGAGCTTATTTTTAGCCTTCACCGCCCGTTTCACTACAAGCCTTTTACCTCTAGCCATGTGGATCGCAGCTCCAGAACCTGTTTCCATCACGTCTCAAGTCATAAGAAAGGAATGTCTCTGAAACACGTGCAGCATTGCCTTTCCCCTCGCTAATAGGAAGCACAACTGACCCTCTCGCAAGAGACATTTCTCCCTCTTTCCCCCACCCCCGGGGATCCCACAGAGACCTCCTAACCCATGAGGTGGTGACAACCACCCCTTTCCGCTGGTTGAAGGGGAAAGGTGTCCGAAACGGCTGGTTTTGCAGGGTTGCCAAGGAAACCTCCCGGCCACTGCGGGTTGGTCTATGCCAATGTGTTTTCAACATAGGCAGATGCAGAAAACTCCCTCGCTACATCTGGTATCGCAAACGGCGATGATTATTTATTTAACTTTCCATGGTAACGTATAGGCTCGGAGGATAGAGTTAGCTCACATTTCCAGTCTGACCACAATATATGAGGTTGGGAAAGAATTTCCCCAGATCACATTGGCTGTTGACTGGAGACCCGTTTTGTAGTTGAGTCTATTACTAATTACAGCGTGCGTATGCATTACCAAATCTATTCTCTTTCTCCCTTGCCTCATCTTTCTGATTCTCTCTCCCAGTCTCTTTTTCTTGTCTTGTCTTCCATCTCTCCTCCTCCTCCTCCTCCTCCATTTCAGTCATTCTTTGCTTCTCCAGGCTTTCTCTTTTCCCTCCCCCCTCCAACAGACAGTATTTTAAAAGATGGAGCCATGTTTTTAATTGCAGTGCACAGTAGTCAAGCGTTGGTCCATAGTTTTGTGTGTCTCCTTACTACTGGATCTTGAAATAGTGGAACCATAGTGGTCCTCTTCAGAACATAATTAGGGAGCATAGACAACTAGTGTAGGGATAAGAGAAGGGAAATCAAAATATGTATGCCAAGCTATGCATGCAGTCCCAACTCTACACTGGGTCATGAATATAAGCCTGTGTAAATGAGAAAACAGTTGCCCAGTTCAGACCACCTGCATCGTGAACGCAAGGACCCATCCTCTCCCCTTCCTGCATGTGTAGCACCTTTTCCCCGTGCTGTTCCAGCTGCAAGGTGGGAATCCTGATTAATGAAATGACACTTCTTCATGTCGTCCAAATCTGGGAATTGTGGTTTAATTGTGGTTTACAAGCCAGGATATGAAGCCAGAATCTGATCTAAGTACAAAAATACTGTTTAGATCAGTGGTTCTAAAACTGGTTATCTTTTCTTGAAATACTTGGGATGGTATGAAGGATGTTTCAGAATTAAGCTTTAAGGTAGGGGCTCTCCTTCCCTTGCAGACCTAGGTGAGGTCCCATGTCCTTGTAGCTCCAGTCGCAGCAGCGGAATTCTGGTTCCTAGTTTTGTTTGTGTCTGACTGGAGACCCAAAGGATGAGTACAGTACCTTCAAAGCAGTAGTTTCCAAACATTTTGACTGGCGGCTCCCTTGACCACCAGGGCCATTGGCTGTGGCTCCCCATTTCTGGATATAATCCTATACATTACATAGGGCAGTGAGTGTTTCGTGAGGATTCCTCGACTCCCCTGGCTGGGAACCATGGCTCACAGTTTGGGAACCACTGCTATAAAGAGATCTTAGAACACTGGTGCTACTCGCCTGCCCTTCCTTCTGTGTCATTCAGTTCTTGAGCGTTCTTGCGTAGTACTCTCTGTTGATTTCTCTGTCACCTGAGTTCCCCAACAACAAATTTAATTTACATACACTTCAGCAGCCATCAAGCTAATCTAGCCACATACCTTGCTAGATCTCGTATGCTTCTACTGCTGTGTCTTGATTGGCTATTTAGTGCCCAATCTTATGAGCTCGTAGCTCCAGCACCGCTGCTCAGCACGGGCTCCAGGTGTCATAAACATGCTGCAAAGCGTATTTACGACACCTGGCAAGGAGGGAGTGCCAGAGCTGGGGTTGCCAACTGGAGCTGAGCCCCAGCATGGGCGGTACCACTGGCTGGCATTCCAGCAGCGCTGGCCAGCGGTAAGGCCTTCCGGGGAAAGGGGAAGGCAGGGAGGGGGCGAAACTTGGCAGGGAAGGAGCAGAGCAGAGGGTCGGACCTGTGGTGGTCTCCCCCGTCAGATACTATCCTCTGTGTTGGGCCGAGAAGCCCGACACAGAAGCTCTCAAATCTGTGGTGGCAAAATAGCCGACCCAGACTTGAGGAGGCTCATTGGCAGGCCAGTGCATGCGTCCCGAGGGAAGGGGACAACAAGGTACCTCCTATGGCTGCTGTGGTGCTCATAGGATGCACTGGTAGCAGTTTTGGCATTACTGTTCCTACAGGGACCCAGCATCATAGGATTGGGCTGCCAGTTATTTGGGGGTCCTGTCCTCCAGAGTTCCTGAGTTGGGGAAAGAGACTGGCGCCTGGGTACTATTGAGTGTATTACAGTATCATCATCATCAACAGTTCTTCGTGGACGTTTCAGAGGGCAGGACCAGCCCCGAGGGTACACTGCATTTCAGCTAAGCTGGCCACGCTTCAGCTCTTCCCTCACCAGACCCCCAACTCAGCTCATTCCCATCACCCCCCTCCCGTATGCCAGCATACCACTCACATACCGACTTAAAGTCCTATCAGCGTAATGCTGTCGTAATTTGGAGTTAGGCCAGCATGACAGATTCCGCTGCAACCCTATCCTTGTCCAGCTGGCATAACTCGAGGATCGAGTTGCACTATTAGGGGAAGGAAGGAAAAAGCCATGTTGGTGATGTTTAATAGGGCTAGGGCTGGCACGGAGTAAGATTTTTGTGCATGGGTGACATCAAGCGTGTAGACCAATGATGCTCTGGAGACTGCATTTCTACGCATGTTGCTCTAATGCGTCATTGGTAGAAAATGGTTTTTAAACTGCCAGATTCAGACTGCCTGAAAATGACTTCTTCCTCTCCAGCTCTGTTGCTTGGAAATGTCTATTTCACCACCTTTTGTCCTCACCAAAACCCCAGCCAAAAGTAAGTATTGTGGGTGCCGCAGTGTACCATGTAAGCAGCCCTCCACTCATTTTCGGAGCCATTCTGGCCACGGACAGCAACGTGCTGCATGTTGCCATCACAGCCCAGAATGGCTCTGATGGCAAGTGGGAGGGGCCACTTATAGTGGCCACTTATAGAGGCATTGTGATGCCTGCAATACTTATTGCACTGCGCCCCCTCTAGCTGCACTAGTGCTCCCAGCCAAGTTTCCATGTTCTCCCTACTGGTTTGCAACACTTTGCAATTCTGATATCTGACAAATCCCACATCCTCCTGAGTTGTTCACACATGGGCTGGGAATGTCTCAGATTGGTGCTTAATTCTGTGTTCAGCGGGATGATAATTTCTATTGGGCTGCAGCTGAGATACATCGGGTGGTGTTCTTTCCTGCAAGATCCTCTCCTCACTGGGTCTGACAGATGAGACCCCGCTTTTGGGCTGGTTGAGAGGAAAACAAAACTGTGTGTGAGGGCGCAATCCTAACCTGGAGTTAGGCCAGCAAAGTTTGGTTGGCACAATGGCCACCATAAAGCATATTTGGACCGCTCAAGAAGGATGGCACACATCTGTGTGCTGGCCTGTCTGACTCCGAGAGTGGTCCAAACACACTTTACGGTGTCCCTTGTGCTGGCCAAACTTTGCTGGCCTAACTGTGGCTGCCAAACTCCAAGTTAGGATTGCGCCCTGAGAGTGGGAGGAAGTGGGATAGATGTGGCCTCTTTTTCGTTCTTATTTCTCTTTGAGGTGTTCAGTCCTCGACCAACAAATGGTTCTTATTTTTGGCTTCTCATTCTTTTTGCACAAAAGAGTGACTGCAGAAACCACATTGCGCTACTGTGCAGTCAACTCTTTTTAAATTTTTTACAGCTCAACGTTCTCCACACCAAAACATTCCAGTTGCCAGTCTTCCACAGTGGAGGACTAGCTTAGAGCCCCAGACATCTGCTGAAGGTGCTTGTGGGGAAACTAGGTGAAAATGACTGAAGAAACGAGTCTTTGTAAAACTAGAATGGTTCAGTGTAAGTCTGGCACGTGCAGCTGGCAAAGTTCCTCAGAGCTGGCTTGCCCGCTGCCTACATCAGACTTGTGCCTGGCTGCGATGTCCTTTCTCTCCACTTCTTGCTGCATCTCTTAAAGATAGGATGCTGGAATCTCCTCAGACAGCAGAGCACAGAAGGGAGGAAACTTGGTAATGCCTATTCACATGAAATAAAAGATACAAATGCTGCTGATGGAATAAGAATATCTACATCCTCTCCCTCAGTTCACCCTCACCTGGAATGTTCTATGAAAAAAATGCACATGAAAAAGGCTTCCAGAAAAAAAAGCCCCACTGTCATAAATGCACACACAGAAAAAATGCCCACACAGAAAAATAACCCTCACCCTAAAGTATTTTTGTGTGTGGATGTTTTTCTGTGGAGGCATTTCCATGTGTATACCATCCAAGCTGTTCTGTCCCCCCCCCCATTAGAGGTGGAAATGGGCACATCCGGCTCTCCCCTACTTGGACCATTCCTATTCTTCTAATCGCAGAGAGGGGGCGCTCTTGTTCAAACTGTTCAAGCAGTCCGAATACCATGTTAAATTGCATGTGAGGAGGTGGTTTAAATGAACAACCCCATCTATGTGATTAGGAGAAGGGGGAAGGCACACTAGGAGGATGACTGGAATATGCTTGTGCATATTCTTAATCTTGTAGTATATAAACCAGTTTAGATGTGTTGTCCAAATAGGCCTTGTGTTACATTTGGAAGTTTTCCTTCCAGTGTGCTTGACTACTACTGGAAAGGTAAAGGTAAAGGTTTCCCCACGACCGAATGGTCTAGTCATGACCATGGGCGGTGCTCATCTCCGTTTCAATCCTGTAGAGCCGGCGTTTTTGTCCGAGGACAAGCTTCCGTGGTCATGTGGCCGGCATGACTCTACGCCATAGCGCACGGAACGCCGATCCCTTCCCACCGAAGTGGTCCTTATTGATCTACTTGCATTTAGGTGCTTTCGAACTGCTAGGTTGGCAGGAGCTGGGACAAGCAATGGGAGCTCACTCCGTCGCGCAGTTTTGAACTCCCAACCTTGCGGTCGAAAGCCCAGCGACAGCGGATTAACTCGCTGCGCCACCATGTCCCACATGGGAAGACTTCCCACACTGGGAAGACTCAAGTTCAAATCCTCACTTATCCATGAAATCACAGTTACAGGATGAACGTGGGCCAGTGGCTAATCTCAGTGGCTAATTAAATCCTTACCCTGTCATGTAAATCCCCCCTCTCCCTTGCTGCTGTAGCCAGTAAGCAACGCCAAGATGTTGCTGTTTCCTGTGAGGATTGGCTAAAACGGTGCAGGAGAGGAATGATTTCCACTGCAAGGTAAGGCTTCTTGCAAAACTTAGAGCTTTGCCATCCCTGTAGAAACGCCACTGGTTGTGAGACTTTGCCCAAGTTGTTTCCCCTTTAGGAAAGAGACCTGTAGCAGTGTGATCCTAACCCTGGCTTGGGCTGGCCCAGTTCCCATGTCTGCCTAGTCAGGTCACAAGCGTGCCATGAAGCACATTTGCGCCATTTTCAAGGCAGAAAAGCCCGTGCACAGACATGTGCTGAGCTCGGGGCCCCGGCTTCCAGGCCCAGAACCCTGAAGGTAAGGCCAGCCTTGTGAGGGTGGCATGGGGACTCCAGGAGGGCACGAATCCAGTGGGCCTGTGGGCAGCCTGGCCTGGGGGGGGCGGAGACAGGATCCGGCCTTTGGTTCAGATCCTAACCTCCGTCCCCAGGCTTAGGCGGTCCCAATTCTGCTGCTTGGAATTGCACTGCCAATTTGGGCAGCACAGCTCCAAGTAGCCCCATTTGGGCCACTGCGCACTACCCAGGAGAAGGGAGTACTTTTCCCTTTCCCGGGTTGCATGTCAGCACATCCAAGCCCCAGGCTGGTGTGGGCAGGTGTGTTGGTCTGCCTATTCCAGCCCGGGGTTTGGATTGCGCTCTAAGGAACCCAAAAGAAAATGTCTTCGTTGTCTTGCAGTGCCCCATCAAAGACATAGGATACTTGAACATTTTCCTATGCTGGTCTGCTCAGAAGTAAGCCCCATTGTGTGAAATTGTGCTTAATCCCAGGAAAGTGTACACAGGATTGCAGCCTAAATGGCTTTTCTGTGATATTAGTTCTTCTCATTTTTTTCCCCATTTTTCATTTTTTCAGTTCTGTCAGAGCACCTAGAAATCTTTGGGCACTGAGCTGGTGTTTTAAAAAAAATCTTTAAAATAATAGTTGTACAGTACTGTATTTGATAGTCTGGCAAGATCTGCAATATAAAATGGAAAACGAAAGGAAACAAAAAATGTGTTTCTCGTTGGAATGAAGGTCCTGTGTCCCGTTTCCCCCCCCTCCTTTTTTTGGTGGGGGTATGGAAATTGTAATGAAATCCCTTGCTTGAATGCTGTTCCATGTCCCCAAATGAATGGAGGAGCCATTGTTTAAGGAGTCTGGAATGCAAGGAATGCTGTACTATAGGAAAGGGTCAGAGGGATTTAAGTTGATAGAAGAAAACATGTGTCTAACCAGTTCCTACCAGACATCTATAGAAAGCTTCGTTCATATGCTGTGCAGCCCTTTGCAGAGAAATTCAAACCCTATCGTCAGCGTTTATGATGCATCAACAAAAAAATGATTTTTGCTGTTGTTCAGCATGGCTGTTCAGTTTACATTAAAGCTGCAAGTTTTAATCGACCTAAGTGGTGCGATTAATCAACTAAAAGCTTTCATTAAAGATTAAAATATGCCCTCCTAGTTAAATGGTAGGACTGATAAGAAGCAAATATACTTGCCCCTTTCTTCCTCTGCTGGATTTGCTGGAGAGGGGGGTGGAATCCTTAAAGATGGCCTTTCCTTCTCAGTCAGTCTCTGCAACTAGCAGAAAGTTTTGTATTTCAGGGTGAAACTGCAATTCCTTTTGTTCCCGTCACAGGTAACTGGGCCTGACAATACTTGCATGAGATAAACGTTGGTGTACGTTTGTTTTTTTTTAAGGGTGTTTTTTTTTTCTGCAGTATCAATGTGCTGTGAACTCTTCAGCGTTTTTTTGAAACCATTTTGAGGGCACAATCCTAACCTGGAGTTAGGCCGGCACAGTTAGGCCAGCAAAGTTTGGCCGGCACAAGAGACACCTTAAAGTATGTTTGGACTGCTCTTGGAGTCAGAGGCCAGCATGCAGACGTGCACCATCCTCCCTGACTCTGAGAGTGGTCCAAACACGCTTTACGGTGGCTCTTGTGCTGGCCTAACTGTGCTGGCCTAACTCCAGGTTAGGATTCTACTCTGAGTCTAATATGGTTGTATAATAAGAAGTATTTCCGATTCCTAAGTTTAATGAAAAAAATATTAAAGATTATCTGGCTTTCTCCCAGTGGAGTAATACCTTCTCTTCTTTAAATTCCAAGCTTTTTCATACCGAAAAAGAACCTGCCATCTTCATTCATTCATTCGTTTGCTGCCTTAAAGGCTCAGAGCAGCTTACTGCAGTTTGCCTAAATGCCAACCTTTCTGTCCCCAAGGGGCTCACTAGATAATCAAATGGTTCAAGGGATAAAAGGACAAACGAAATGAAAAGTACATTGTAGACCTCTCATCTGTTTCAAAACAAAACCCTGGAATACCCATACTGTGCCGTACGTATCCAGCAGCTACAGCCATTGAAAGGCAATGGCGTTCCGACAAGGGGAGGAATGCTACGTTTTGCAGGAGCCTGAGCTCCTGTGTAACTGGGCACCTTCCTCCTAGCTGGCAAAGCCATTTGTGGCTCAAAGAGCCAGGCTGTGCTCTCCAAACCTCGAATGGCTCTGAAGGCGAGGGGGAGGGGCTGCCTTACACAGGAGCTCAGGGTCATGACAAACTTAGTGTTTTGCCACCCCTCCCTGTAGGAACATCACGGTCGAAAGGGCAGTGTTTTCTGCAGGCAACCTGCTAAGCGGCTGTTTGTTGAATAGTTTTGCAGAGTGTAATAAGATGGACTGGGTGTGGAGCGGAGCTCATGTGGTGGTGCTGGAACTCAGTAGAAAAGGAGGTTGATTGTCTCTCCTGGGTCCTGGAATGCTGTTCCTCCACCATTCAGAATCCTCCAAATGGCAAAGCATGGAGGTTTTCCAAATACTGTGTACAGGTTTCTTCAAATTTGAGTAATGAATTGGTTGCATGCAGTTGGTTGATTTTAGGAAAGTGCCGTACATTAACAGGTGGGCAACTGTGGTGATTATATGCTTTAATAGGAACCCAGGATTTTTTTTAGCCATGAGCTGAGTCTGGTAGCAGCGTTTTGTCTAGCCACAAGGCTTGTTTGGTATCATCTCTGCCTCTTGCCCCATCCTCTGTATTGCGGAAGGTATGTGTTGTCATTGAGAACAGCTTGTTGCAAAGGGATCACAGTAGGGTAAGCCCTGTAGTTGCCTGTGTGCTGTTGCATTGCAGGATGTGGTCTGCTGTTTGTTGTCGAGCAGACTGCCAGCAGAAACCTATCACCTAGAGACCTATCAGGAGTGCAATCACGGGATGTGGGCAATGTTCAGCTACTATCACTAGTTTCTTAAACTCCAAAAACCCAACCCAACAGTTAAAATGCCACTCAAAGATGTCACTACTTCTAGACACAAAGGGCCCAATCCTGAAGCCCTTATCACTAGCGATACATGCTTATTACTGATGCCAAGTCCTGCGAGTGTGCCAGAAGGCCCCGGCACTGGCACAGCACCAGTCAGCACTGGACCTCAGCACCGAGCAGAAGGCCGGCCGGTGTTCCAACACCATTGGCCAATGGCAGGACTGTTTGGGGGTGGGGGGAGGTGGAGAGAGGGTGGAACTGGGTGGGGGGAGGGGAGGATCGGGCCTGGAAATGGGCAGAGAGGGTGGCAGCCTCTGTTGCCAAATCCTGAACCCCCTCCCAAGCTGGGCAGCCTAACACAGGCCTCCTTGACCCGCTTTGTGAACGTTGTGTTGAAAAGTGGTATATAAATACTGTTGGTTGGTTGCTTCTGCACCCGCTGTAACACGGGTGCAGAGCCGAGGAGACCCATTACCGCTGGCTGCAGTCTCCTTGGGGTAAAGGAGCAAATGCTGTCTTCCCCCCCTGAGGATCCCAGCACCCACAGGATCCAGGAGTCGCTATTTTGGTGCCGTTGAAGCCGTGGGCACTGGGCAGTTCAGAATTGGGCTGCCCGTCCCCTGCGTACATACCGATTCCACTCTGCAGATCTGTACGGAAATCACAACAGGTGCAGATATTCAGCTCGTGCCGGCCCAGCAGTATCATGCCTGCGCAAACGTACTGCACAGTGTTGCAAAAGCAACACTTTTGTTGAAAGCACCAATGCAGCCATATGTTGGTCTGCTGCACTTTACTCTTGCCGCCTGGAATGGCTCTGAAGGCGAAGGGTCACTTACACGCTGCGCTGAGGCACCTGCAAAACGTAGCGCTTTCCCCCTCCCATCTGCTAGCTATGGGAGATTATTTTCTCAGTTCCCCATCTGTGAAATGGGGATGAGAGTGGCTTGCCATGTAGGTTTGCTGTCACGACAAATGGAATAAAAATGATTGCAAAAATGATGGCTTTTGATGATGGTTATGTAACCCTGTCATTAGGCAACCCGTTTGATATTGCAGCAGTTACGTGCTGTTTGCACAGATCTTGTTCTGTGCTTGAATGATGAGGAAAGTCCCCTCCTACTAAATGCAGGCTCCAAACCCCGGCCTGTGGGCCAGATGCGGCCCTCAGAGAGCAAGCCTCTGGTTCCCTATGAGCCTCTAGTCCTCCTGACCATCTGGCATGTAATGGGCTGTACCCTCCAGACTGTGCTCCGGTTTGTGCGGAGGGTATTCTGACGGTCAGGGAGGCCACCTGCAGCCTCCCTGGCCCTCAGAATGTCTCTGAAAAAGCCAAAAACAGTCACTTCCTGTTTTTGACCAGAAGTGTCTTTTTCAGACCTGAAGGCCCTAGATGGCTTTCTGAGGGCCAGGGAGGCCTCTCCGGCCCTCAGAACATGCTCTGGGTGTTTCCTGTTATCTGCTGGTTCTGAGATATTTAATCCAGCACATTTAGGTCAGCTGCTTGTGGGGTGGGGGAATGGAAGTCCATAAAAGTGTGGGCTATATTTCTGTGGTGTGCGTTGGTGCTTGGAGGACTCTTAGAACGTTGAGCCCATTCATTCATTATCTATGTTTTGTCTCTAACGCAGTGGTTCTCAGACTTTGTAGCACCAGGGTCCACTTTTTAGGATGACAATCTGTCTGGGACCCATCAGAAGTGATGTCATGGCTGGAAGTGCCGTCATTGTGATGCCAGAACTTTCCTGAGACTGCAGCTATAAGTTGGGTTATCACTCAGTCATTATCCAATGGTAAAGGGAATCAGAAAGAAAAAAGGCCTATTTACAACCTTGACACAAGCAAAACAACCACACAGCCCTTCCCCTTTCCAGCATCCCTTCTTCTTATATTTTCAATATAGCTGCTCTAGGTGCTTCGCGACCCACCTGAAATTGGCTCGCGACCCACTCATGGGTCCTGACACAGTTTTGGAACCACTGCTCTAATGCATTTGTATAAATTTGTTTTATTTATTTATTTGGCCCACAGCACCATGCCAGATATTTGATGCGGCCGTCCGGCTAAAACGTTTGGAGACCCCTGCCATATCTGGACGCAAACACACAAAAGGCAGCTGCAACACCTTAAACATCTCTGCTGAGGAGCCGTGATGTTCCTCCCGCCTGTGTGCTGCCTTCAGGGAGGACGGCGCACGTCTGTGTGCTGACCTCTGTGACTCCGAGAGTGGTCCAAACATACTCTACGGTGTCCCTTGTGCCGGCCAAACTTTGCTGGCCTAACTGTGACAGCCTAACTCCAGGTTAAGATTGCACCCTCAGTCTCTTTTTATTAATCTAAGCCCTGTCTTATGTATCATGCAAAGAATACACAACAGAAAAAGTTAGACAAGGAATATATGCAGTGCTGTTTAAATCCGGCATATAAATGCTACATGTAAATAAAACGGAGTCTCCTTGTTGTCGAAACATAGTGACCAGGGTTGGGCGGGAAGGCGAGGTTGGCTGCAGAATTCACAGGATGTTGTGGGCATGGGTAGATGAAATGTGGGTTTGCGTTGGTCAAATAGTCACAGCAGGCAGCAGCTCTCATGGCTATGGATCGGTTACAGTATTTGCATTTCGCCACCACTAAATCGCAGCTGCTTGGTGAATCCAGGAATGCCCAGAAAGTTGGAGGGGATGGCGGTGGGTCCACCTGCAGTTGTGTGCAGCAGCTGTTACTGAGGGATGGGGTTAATTTTGGCACTAAAAAATTCCCAATGCTTCTATTTTGGGAAGCTGGAGTTAGGAAGAGCAAAATCTGGAAAAGAGGGGTCGCTTGTTGCTCTCTCTTTTTGAACACTTGTTCAAATCCTCTGTTGCTGTTATATGCCGTCCCTCTTTTTCGTCGTGGCCTCAGTGTTCCCAGCCATTAAAAGGAGAGCATGTTTTATAGACAGCCCCCTTGGCCCTTTATAGAGATTCTCTCTGTCTTTATTGACCCCCTGAGATGGAAGCTGGCGCACTCCGAGTGTAATTTTGATCGCCCCGTCTCCTTCCGACGGATGTGATTTTCAGAATGCTCTCAAGAGCCCGGAAAGAGACAAGGGCCCAGATCCTGAGATCTTGAAGCATTAGGAGGCTGAATGATGTCTTGAAATTGCTTCCAGGATGTGGTAAAAGCCAAGAGACCTGGGAGAATGGAAGGGGGGCAGCCGTGGTGGGTGGGAGGGGGCTCCTGATGGATACAGTTGTAGTTTGTGCTCTACACCTAATAGTTTTGGAAGAGTTAAAAATAATCTACCTTGCAGAATAATTTAATATCAAGTTGAGCAACGTGTTTGTGGGCAAGTGCCACACTTAGAAGCTGGGTTTGGGTACTGTACATAACAGATGCTGGAGCCAAATGAAAAGTAAATGAGCAGAAACAAAATGAGGGGTTACTCACCAGGTATACTCACCAGGTATAATAGGAATAGACAAAGACAGACGAAGGGCAGGTGCTTCTCATTAAAAAAAATTGCATGCTTTCACTAGTTATTGGAAAATCGTCGTTGAAACAGTATATCAATAAAAGCAGTTTATTATTCTTTTGATGTTTGAATTGTACCATTGCACAGTGTTATAAGTTGTTTTATAGCAGTTGTTCTCAAATGTTTTAGCACTGGGACCCACTTTTTAGATTGACAATCTGTCTGGGACCCACCGGAAGTGATGTCATGGCTGGAAGTGCTGTCTTTGTGACACCAGAGCCTGCTGCTTTCCTGAGAATGCGGCAATAAGTTGGATTATTTTGCAGCCATTTTCCAATAGCAGAGTGAATCAGAGAGGGGGGAAAGCCTATTACAATCTTGACACAAATAAAATAATAACAGCTGTCCCTCTTTCCAGTGTCCATCATCCATATATTTAATAATGGCTGTGCTAGGTGCTATGCAACCTATCTGAAATGGGCTCCACCTAGTGGTTTCCAACCCACTGTTTGAGGAACACTGTTTTATAATGATATGTACCTAGGACACACGGAGACTTGGTGGTGCAGCGGGTTAAACTGCTGCGTTGCGAGCTTCCTGATCGGAAGGCTGGCAGTTCAAGACCGCACAATGGAGTGAACTCTTGTTGCTTGTCCCAGCTCCTGCCAACCTAGCAGTTTGAAAGCACGTAAAAAATGCGAGTAGATAAATAGGTACCACTTCGGTGAGAAGGTAATGGTGTTTCGTCCGCCTCAGTGTGTAGTCGTGCTGGCCATATGACTACGGAAACTTGTCCTCGAACAAACGCTGGCTCTACAGGCTTAGAAATGGAGATGAGCACCGCCCCCTACAGTCGGTCATGACTGGACCATTCGTTCCTGGGGAAACCTTTACCTTACCCAGGACACAGAGCCCTCTTCAGGCCAAGAAGGGAATAGATACATGCAGCATTGTCCCTTGCTGTAGGAAACCTCTGGGTTAGTAAGACAGTCTATAAATCTTAAAGCCCGGCCTTCTGCCTTAGCTTGGTCAACAGAGGTGTTAGTTTCTGCTTGCGACACTTCAGGATGCCCTGAAGTCTTTTAAGCTCTCAAAGGCCTAAAGTGGAAAGTCTGGATTTGGCTATATTCTGCCGTTTGGCCCTACCACGTTATCTCCCATCAAAGTAACTCTCAAAGACTGTCTTCTTGAGAGAGCCTGGAGAGAAAACTCCACTGCATAGCACAGTCCCTAATCCTCTCTCAACCTTAAACGTGCCTCAACAGTGCTTTATGTCCAAGTTTATCAGATGTCACCAAGGTAACCAGATGCCCTCTTTTTCCAGGACATGTCCTTCATTTCAGCCTTCTGTCCTGGGTAAATTGCAAAATGTCCTACATTTCAAGACAGACAGGGGGTGCCCGCATCAAAAGGGGCTGCCCATATCACTTGTTTGTATGTCTGCCCTTTGTTCCTTGGGTTGCATTAAAGGAGGACAGGACACCCCAAAATCAATACATATTGATTGTTTTTAGCTTTCATTTTATAATGTCCTACATTTTTCTTGAACGTCCTACATTTTGGGTTGCTGCGTCCTCCTTTGTCGTTACGACATCCTGTCACCCTGATGTGCCACCAGCAGCTCAAGTGAGACCAGCAGGATTGCACATGTCAGGATCACACTGCAAACATGCAACACTATTTCCCTTTAGAGCATGAGAAGAGCCCCACTTCCAAACTCCTATATTCTGGCCCTTTTCGGTGGTTGAAAATCCGAGCGGGGACCCAGAGAGGGGCAGAGCAAACCTGCCGCTTCAGGGATTGGAACGGTGAGGGAATACTCAAAGTGAATATATGACAGATCTTTTTACATATTAGGCTATGAAATAGCACAACAGACTTGTGAAATACTTGCTTCGTCATTTTGGATTAGTAAGAGAAGCTTTACAAAAGTTGAGCATTTGGGGGTTTTCCCCCATTGTTTTAGGACAGAAATGATTAACATGCCTAAAGTTTGGACATGCAGACTAAAAATCTGTTATGGGCTGATAGCATTTTTAACCTGCAGTGTTTTCAAAGTTGAAATAAATACTTATTGTGCTATTTTTAGAATGTATACCTTCCACAGAGATACGTTTTTTTTGGGGGGGGGTGTTTGTGTGTGTGTGTGTGTGTGTGTGTGTGTGTGAGAGAGAGAGAGAGAGAGAGAGAGAGAGAGAGAGACGTTCAAGATGGAATTTGCCATATATCTAAATAACATTCCCCCTTCTTTGTTTCAGGAGCCGCAAAATTCAGATAAGAAACATCCCCCCCCCAGCTACGATGGGAGGTAAGTTAGGGAACGGATAAGCATACGATCAATATGGTGGAGTCCCATGATATACTGAGAGGTGAGTGGGTGGAGAAGAGCAAAGAAAATTCACCGTTCTTTCATTCTGGCTGTATATCTCAGGGCGCACGTTAGGCCGGCACTGTTAGGCCCGCAAAGTATGTCCGGCACAAGGGACACCGTAAAGTATGTTTGGACCACTCTCGAAGTCAGAGAGGCCAGCACACAAGTGTGCACCATCCTCCCTGACTCTGAGAGTGGTCCAAACATGCTTTACGGTGGCCCTTGTGCCGGACAATGTTTGCTGGCCTAACTGTGCCGGCCTAACTCCAGATTAGGATTGCCCCCTTACTCTCAAAAGGATATTTCCCCCCATATTCCTTTATTTAGAGAAAGCAGCCTTTAACTCAGCGTGGTTGATAGGGTTTTTAGGATTGCAAATATAGGCATAACATGCCTATATTCAGATTTACAGTCCAATCCTAACTAAATCCCTATGCAACAATGCAGCAGTTCTGGTTTGGGCTACACTACATCCTTCGGGGGATTTTCTACTGCTGGTGGCCTCCTCAGAGTATCGGAGTGGTTCCCAAACTGTAAGTCGTGAATCCCTTCGGTGCCGTGGAATCCTTGCGAAAAACGTGCTCCCCGATAAAATATATAGGGTTGTCGCCCTAATAGGGTGCAGCGGCCAATAGCCCAGTAGTCCAAGGGAGCCGCTGGTTGAAAAAGGTTTGGGAGCCACTGGTATACGGAGCGATTTGTCCCCTTGCCCTTGAGTAAGCCCCAGCAGCCACTATGGGGCAACTCAGACCTAGCTAGCAATATCGCTGGTGCAGGGGCATAACTAGGGTGTGGCAGGGGGTGGCATGAGCCATGGGCGCCATCTTGCAGGGGGCGCCGTTCACATGGTGCCCGCCCCCCCCAAAATGGCGCCCACGGCCCGCCCGCTCCCTGCGCCGCATTCTCCTCGCTCCGGCTGGCCTTAAAGAGCCAGCTGGAGCGAGGAGAACGCGCTGCCACCCGGCGCCCCCTCCCGCTTCTCAAGGGGGACAGGGCGCTGGGCGCCGCCGCGTTCTGTTTGCTCCTGCCGGCCCTTTAAGGCCGGCACGAGCGAACAGAAAGAACACGGCTGGGGCGCGGCGTTCTGTTCGCTGCCGCCGGCCCTTTAAGGCCAACGGCCGCGAACAGAACACGGCGCCCCTGCCGCGTTCTGTTCGCTGCCGCTGGCCTTAAAGGGCCGGTGGCAGCGAACAGAACACGCCTCTTAGAAGGGGCGGGGCGCTATGTCATGACGTCACGATGTGACGTCATGACGTTGCGTGCCCCTAGGGGCGCATTTTCATTGGGCGCCATGGGCGCCCTTTCAAATAGATTCGCCCCTGCGCTGGTGCAAGTCTGTGCAGGTAGATCAGGCCTGGGAAGCTCCATCTGCTCCCTGCCCCATCTCCTATGACTTTCCAATAGGTTGGAGCCCTACCATATATGTCTGGAATGCTATGCAGATCCCCTGTTACGGTACATCCTAGTACTCTGATGTACCCCACTCTCCAGCGAACCATATTATCCATTTCCCTTGCCTACTGGACTTTGGCTTTTTTCCTTATTTAGGATATATGTTATTATCAGCTGTTGTTAAAACAAAGTTGTGGGGGTTTTTTTGTCCACAAGGAAGGCTGATATAATCAGGAATGGGGCGTGTAATTCATTGATTGAACATCTGCTTTACATGTTGTAGGTTAAATCCCTGGCATCACAGGTAGAGCTCTTCCAAACCCCTGATTGAGGGTGCAATCCTAACCTGGAGTTAGGCCGGTACAGATAAGCCAGCAAAATTTAGCTGGCACAAGGGATACCATAAAGTGTGTTTGGACCACTCTTGGAGTCAGCAAACTTTGGACGGCACAAGGGATGTGCGCCAGCACACAGAAAAGTGCCATCTTTCCTGATTCCGAGAATGGTTCAAACTTGCTTTATGGTGGTCCTTGTGCTGGCCAAACTTTCCTGGCTTAACTGTGCCGGCTTAACTCCAGGTTAGGATTGCGCCCTGAAACTCTGGAGAGCCATCACCAGTTAGCTTAGCACTGAGATAGATGGACAAGAAGTCTGAGTCAGGAGAAGACAGATCCTTAATAGCAAAACAGATTGGGTATGTTATAATCATGTAAAAAAAATTGGGGCTTTGCGTCTCTTGCGAGATTTTGCTCCTCAGCCACGGCACTTCTTTTTGCAATGGTACAGGGTTGCACAGGGTTTTTCAGGTCAACACAGCGTTTTTCTTCCTGTACCTCCTTTGTTTTTTCTCTTACATCTGAACAGGTTCTGGATGGTTTGCTAGCCCAGTATGGCACTGTGGAAAACTGTGAACAAGGTGAGATTCCTTGAGACGTTTCATAGAACAATTATGGGTGAGGACTTGGTATGGAACCCAGAACAGAGCAGCCTAGTGGGAACGTTTCTACTCTTCTGCTTCCCTCCTGCCCATCCTTTGGCCCAATCCTATCCTTCCTCTTCCTTCCCCCACCCTGGTGCAGCCATGCTGAAAGGGTGCATGCTGTATCGGGGGGGGGGGCAGGCGGAGTGGCACACTTTTGCTGGCTCAAGGAGAGGTAGGGGGTTGGGAAGCATTGGATAAGGAAGATAGGATCTGGCACATACCATTATGGCTGTGTGTCCCCCCTTCAGCCTCCCTGCCCCGTTTCTCCCCCTCCCTGCCCACTTTTAGCCACTCCTTGCCCGGTTCCTTACCTGCTCTGGTGGGTGGGCTTCCCTTCAGCACTCTGTAGAGCCACCACTCTTATGCAGTGTTGTCATTCAGCTGGAATGCTGGGCGGGAGAAACGGATGAGCGGCAGCCCGCCCGTTGCGTTCCGGTCCGTTTCGCCATCTGGCAAAACGTACTGGAACGCAACGGGCGGGCTGCTGCTCACCCGTTTCTCCCGCCCAGCATTCCGGCTGAATGACAACGCTGTTCTTACGGTAGTTAGCACTGGAGGAACTTCTACTAGCGGGGCAGCCCAATAGGACTGGGCTTGAAGATGGTACGTGTGGGAAATAGGAGCTCCTGCTGTACCTCAGGACTTGACAGAACGGACCTTTTCCCCTGCAGGTTCTGCCTTTCCATAGTAGAAGAGGACTGTGGTCCTTCTGGGGTTCTGGCAAGATTAGTCTCTTTAGAAGACATGTCGTTCCTGTCTTCTCTCATGGGCTGGGCTTGAACTACTAATACTGTGCTAGTCACTCCATAATACTCGTGCACATGTTGGCTAATATAACCAGGATTTTCTTCTTTATACAAGTGAATACAGACAGCGAGACAGCAGTCGTCAATGTCACCTACTCCAACCGAGAGCAGACCAGACAGTAAGTTAAAACTCTTTTGTTGGCTTGGCCTTGGGTGTGTTGAGAACACAGAGCATTGCCTCAGGGTAAATGATCCCGCCATCGGGCTAAAGTCAAGAGCCTGGTCAGTCTCCCAGTGGGAACCTGCCTGCAGCCCCATGAACACTCCCTTGAGTCCATTATGGAGAAAAGTAGCTCAACCACATGCCAACGGGGCATGCACTGCATCCTAGGACGGAGGGGCAGTCACAAGGTAAGAGGACGCTTGTTCCCTTTCCTTGCTTCTGCTTTAGCACTGGAAAGTTGAATAGGACTGGGTCCTAAATAAGTTAATCCTGGACACAGCATCAAATTCCACAGCTAGCATAATTGTGTGTAAAATACTTATACTGTACTCTCTCTTAATTTTTTTTTAACGTGCAAAACTCTGTGTTTTCTGTGGAATATAGAAGGTGAATTTATGGGTGTTTTTGTCAAGGCCTCTGGTCCTGTAATTTCCAAATTGTGTACTGGAAAAGGACTGCTAGCGTGCTGCAAGAAATAATCAATGCCTCCTGTGAGTCCAAAATGCCCATCTAAAGAGGCTGCCCCCTGTGTCTCTGCATGAATTGCTGTTCACCCTTGCTTTCTCACAGCCCAGTCCTACCTCACTCCCCACGTGGCAATGCAGCAGTCCCAGCACATTGTCCACTGAATCCTGCAGGGGAGTTTTGACATGTTGAGGCCACCTCAGGGTAAAGGAACATTTGTACCAGTGTCGGCAGCAGGAGAGAGCGATCACCTTCATACTGTGCTTGTGGACTTCCTGCAGGCATCTGTTTGGGCCATTGTGGGAAACATAAGGGTGAATTAGATAGCCCTTCAGCAAGGGCAAGGGCCTTCTTATGTTCTTATGCCATATTTTGGACAGAGCCTGTTCTGATGTACAATTGCCTATGCTTACCATCCCCCTTTTTTCCAGCCACAACACAAAGGAACTCCTTAAAGTTCCCTAACCAGGGATCACAGTAACAGCCTTTGAAAGACCCCATTGCTTATCTTAGCTGCTCGCTCCCATACGTCTGTCTTGTATTGCATGCAAGTGTGAGTAGCTGAGCTGCATAAAGGGAGAACAGCTCAGCAGAGAAATGGAGCTGGGATGCTTGGATGCACTCTCAGGTTGTCCCATAATGGGGTTTTGTTCATGCTAACATCCCCATCTATAGGTAGCTCTGTAGAACTGCAGCTTAGTATCCAAATACATTACCAGTCATGTCATTGTGCAACATTCCGCGTCCTGTGCAGTAATGAATCTGGGTTTTGACACACTTAAGCATACATTAAAGAGGAAATTGTCACTGCTCCTAGTGTATCTGCATAGCACACATTTTTTTCCAAATGTTGGTTTGTCGCACCATGTTTTATATTTTTCTCTGTTCACTGAAGAAGAAGAAAAACATACAGTTAAAAAAACACAATAGGTGAAGTGACTTACACAATACTATTCAAGATCTGTAACTCAAGATGTGGCTGCTTATTTTGAATCAATAGGAGATGTGAAGGAAGAGGGAGAACTGCCCATCCCTCCTCTTATCAGAAGTGGATGGGGAGATAGGAAGGAATGTCGGTTGCCTTGGAAATACAGGAAATGAAATACAATAAATGAGAGGTGTTATCTGTGGGGGGGGGTGAAGGGAGAGTGGCAGTAAGCTTACCGCTTTAGGCAGT